>VZRR01002880.1:0-26816 GCA_013398015.1 Oreocharis arfaki
TATGCCTATTTTAAAAACATAATTAATAATCAGATATATTCAGCAATTTTATAACATGATTAGCTCTATCACTTCCCATTAAAAAATACAGGCTGCAAGAGTAGCAGAGGTGACCTGTCCCCTGTGACACTCAGACCTGGTGGCACTGCTGACTTTATCTGTGTGGAGATGCTCTGCCAAAGCAAATACCAGATTTTTAAGGTCTCTGCTACCAATTTGATGCAAAACTTCACAAGGACAGTAGAATCTGACAGCTAAGCCAGGCCTTCTACAGCCCACGGGTGTGAGGGATCCCTAATTATGTGTCAGCCCAGTGTCAGAGCTCAGGTTTCAGGATCTTCATCTCCACAGAGGAAGTGCAGCTCCCACAGTTCTGGTATCATTATGAATTTGTGATGCTGGTGTTGTTATGAGACTCACCACAGAGCAAAACCTGTGGAATCCCATCTCAGGATTAAATAAGATGTGTACATGTTAGATGTGGCTGTACTGGAGAGAGGGATATAGACAGAAAGTGAGAGCAGGGGGGAATCCTGAGAAAACAGACTATTGTTACTCCTGTTTCAGGGACAATACCAGCTTTGTGTATCCCACACTTCGTACTATCCACCACCACTGCCCCTCACTATGAACTATTCCAGGAAAGTGATATATAATTGCAAAAAACAACCAATTTCCAGCAGTTTTGTGGGATTTTTACATCCAGAAGAGCTTTCAAGCATAGCCCAACTCAGAAGTGTGCTGGCCTCCTGCGGTGCAGGGCTGGGCCATCCTGCAAGATATTGCTGCCAAACTGGGTGTGCTGTGAAATCAAGGATTTAATTTGATTGATAGGATGTAATCTGGACCTGCAACAGCTTAACTGCCTTTGAATTTTAACAACTTCATGCCAAACTGAAGTTTTCATTTTCTTTTCTTCTTTTCTTTTTTTTTTTAAGAGGGATTAAGAGAAGGAGTATGAGAGACCTTTGAAAGTGTTCATTCTTAATTCTTCTCCAGCAGGAGGGACAGGCCAAGAAATTCAATTTGTGGCCTAAAATTGATATAAAAGAAGGAATTGCAGAATCACAGGGAATGGTTGAGGTTGGAGGGGACCTTCAGAGTCCAGCTGGTCCTGCCCCACCCCCATCCTGCTCAAGTGGGGTTATTTAGAGGCAGTTGCTCAGAAAACTTTTATGGATGCATACAAAATTTTTAAAATGTGACAAAGGGATTCTCTGCCTTTTACATTTAAGTGCTTTTTGGCAAATCAGGTAAAACCTTTGCTCAAATAACAACGTGACAGCATGGATTAACTGATTAGGGCGACGTCTCCTTTCATCCTTGGCTTCCACTCAGCCCTGTGATCTTGGGGTACACGTTAAGCTTTTGTGATTTCAAAATGCATTTTAATCTGGAAAAGCTGAAGAGGAAACCAGACCTGAATCCCTGTTTGCTTAAACTGAATCCTGAAGAAAACCCTGGAATGTAAGTTTTGATATTACTGCTTCCAGCATCCCTTTTCCTCTGCTGCCTTGCTTTTAATTTGTTTATATATTTGTTGATGTACCACCTAAACTTCAAAAAATGTGCCAAAAGCTCAGGTACATTGGATAAAGTGAGAAAGGCATTTCTTATTGCAATATTGCCTGTGAAACCAAGACCAGAAATGCAATTAAATTCAATATCTTGCCTAGCAGGTGATAAAGTCCTTGGACAAGTGCCTTTCTCCAGAGGCAGGGCTGCAAGGAATGAGTGCCAGAAAAATGAGCTGCACGTTATGTCATCAGCTCCATTTTCTTCATTTTAATTTTGCTTTGTTGTCAAAATATCAGCATCTGGCCTGAATTTCTGAGATCTGTAGGAAAATCTCAATTTCTTCTCTTTGAAGCCACAGCATTTACCGTGTTTATAATCATAGCAAAGATATCCAGGCTTTTCTATTTGTTTTGCATTATTCCAAAACTTACAAGCTAGAAGTAAGAAAAATAAATATATTGTTAGAAAGTTTCAATACCTTCTTATTGAAATACCTCAGCTACTTTCCCTCCCCAAATTTTTTTAAAATAGGTAACAGATCCATTTTTTATCTATGACAAAAAATATGTTGATGTTATCAAAATTCTTTTTTTCCTTAAATATATTTTACTTAAAAATATAATGCATTAACCTGAACAAAACTGCAGTGAACCTTCTTTTCTCCACTATTTAAGACATGACAGACCAGAGAGATTTTAAGTTGCATGACACTTCTATCCATTGCTTTGGGCTAAACCACAAGCCTTCCTTATACTCCACTGGTCATGATCAAACAAAACTGCAACACAGACAATTTCTGATGGAAGAAAAACATTCAGAAGCTGAATTAGAGACATTTAAATGGCACAGTTTTGGTGCTTTGTTGGGTTTTTTTTTTCAGAATAAAGGCATTTATAATAAACTGAACTCTGCTGCAGCAAAATGGTTTTTAAAAAAAATAATTTCACAGTTAACATGTAATTATCCTGAAAGGTTTGGTAGTTTGAATCATGGTGTGATGCTGCCTGAAAGGGGAAGATTTAAAAGATGTAAAGTGGCCCTTTTAAAGTGACTGGAAAATTCAGACTTTTACGAAGAGAGTGAAGATTTTCCTTATTAAGATGTTTGTTCCCAAGAGTAAAGTTGAAATAACAGCTACAAAGGAGCAGAAAATGACATTTTTGTTCTACTGATATTTTGTTTCTTTTGGTCTTGTGAAACAGAAAATCTCACAGATCCTGTCTAATCCTCATCATCTTCTAAATATCTTGTATTTGTTCAGAGATCCTAAACGTTCGGAAGGCAGGGCAGGGAGCACAGACACATAAAAACATTTGCCAAAGACCTGGATCCCAGTTTAATCCCCAGGCCTCTTCACAAGGACCCAACCCATTCCAAAGTACTTTTGAAATGCTGAACCCCACGCTTAAGCAAGAGAGTTGTTGCTGTTGTAAGAAAATACCAGTGGGGAGTTGCTTGGGAGAAATCTGCCTTTCCAGTTTGTCATTTTTAAGAAACATGATAAATTAGTATCCTTCATTTTCACAGAATGTTTGACTTGGAATGACGATAATAAAAAAGAACTTTGTTGTTTCTAACTGAGTTATTTATGGTATGTTCTGCTTTTGGGAAAATTGTGTGCACTATTACCAAGCTTTAATTTGATAAACATAAAGTAGCTGTTAATCCCTACCTATTTCCTTGTCTTTGCCAGCACAATTCTTGTGGGATTGACTTGGTGAACTTTTTCAAGCCATTAATAATTCATCCAGAGGAGGTTATAAATTATTGTCACTATGAATTTGATTTTCTCATGGTAAATGTTAAATTTCGTTTGAAGAGAAGCTGAATTTGTGATGAAAGGACTGAATTCTCCATCACCGAGTCTCCTGTTGTTTTCATCTGCTTCATTTATTATTCAAAGTGTTTGACCTTAAAGAAAGGACTGAGAATGCATTAGGTTCATCTTAGTATTGAGAAGATTTCAGAAATACAATGGCATAAATCTCTTTCTGGGAAGGAAGAAATGAATGAAGGGAAGATTCGATCATAGGGACTGGAATGGTGACTCCAGCTGAGATTCTGCTGTGAATAACTAATCCCAGGATCAACCCAGAAATAAAAATTGGGATATTTAGCAGAGTGAGAATAGACCCCACAGTGACAGGAGCAATGATTCACTGCTGCACACTTCCATTGTAATCAGGGACTCTTACATGGTTGGAAAAATAAAAATCAGGAGAGAAGAAAATTCACAATTAATTGAAGATAGGCCAGAAAGGAATGTGAAACCTCAAACTACTGAGAGCAGGAAATATTAATAGCATGAATGGAGAGAGGATCATAGCAAAAACTGAGCTGAAAAGGAAAAAGTCGGTATAAGACAGATTATAATTTAAAAAATGTAATGCACTGAGAAATAGAATAATACTGTAGTTTACCCTCTGTTGCTGATTTGCTGGTTCTGTGGGACACAGAAATGGGGTTTTTTTCTGATAAAATCAATAATTTATTACAGGCAACAACTGGCAAGACACGAAGAACGGAAATAAGGCAAAACAACAGAGACAGCAACAGGATTTCGCATCCTGAGTCCCTCTTTAAGTGGCTGGAATGAGTTCCTTCATCTACAGGTGGAGAACTGAACGAAATTCTCCCAGCTAAAAGCATCTAATGGGTTCTTTTACTTTACTGATCCCCCAGCTGAGTAGCCTAGAAAAATTTGGGTTTTTTCCAAAAAAAAAAAGAAAAAGGGAAAATGGAAAATAAAGTCAGTTGATAGATGAGTTCTTTACAATCTTTCTTGCTTACTTAGAGAAAATCTGGTGGAGATTCATCAGTCTAATTCTAGGAGTAATATAATTGGTTGTTGCCACTCCGTGGTTTGTTTATATTTATAGGTGTGTGTGCAGAGATAGGTGCTATCAGCTGCAATAATTATGAAAAAGAGCTTTCAGGGTGGTGCTTTGAAGAGATTCTGGGTTCAGGCATTTTCCAAAATCACTTCTATAGGTTGCTGACAGTCATTCATTTTTACCCTGAAGACACTTCCCTCGTTATTCATTAGTTAAATATTAAAAAAAATGAAAAAAACCCACCCTGAAACCAAAAAACCAAGGGAAAAAACCAAACCAACAGAAAGGAAGTAATCTAGATTAAAAATACCACTTGGGATAAGCAGGGGGTTTTTGCCTGGACCAATTTGGTACCTTGGTTTAGAGTGGTTTCTTAAAATTGCCATAACGCATTGAGGCAGCAAACAGGGACCTGAGAAGATCAGACTTAAGTTTGCTTTACCGCTGCAGATTTCATCAGATTGCTTTCTTAGGAGAAAGGTTTGTATTCACATCCTTCAAGATAGCTCCCATGTTGGGCAGAGTAAGTGATTTCTCTGTGAATCAACTGATTCTATTGTCTGTCACAATAGGAAAATAATTTGATCCCCTCAAGTCCTGACCATTTTTCGCTAAAAGGTGGTGAAAGAAATCCCTTCAAGATACCCACTAAAAAGGCATCCATTTCAAGTCACTAAGAATTAGGCAGTCTTCAAACTGACAAGTTGTTTCCTCAGTCTAAGAATGGTGTTGAGACTTGGAAGGCTCTAAATCACAGAAACCAGTAAGATTCCTGAAGATATTTTAAAGGAGCTTTAAAGTCAGTGTTGTGAGCCTGTCACTGTAGCTGTTACACCTTGAAGTGGTCTGAAAGGGCTTTTTTCTGCCCTAAATCCTCGATCTGGGTTTGGCTTTCTCAGCAGCACAGCCCTTTATGTGGCCATGAGGTGGAACACGCCAGGATTATGTTACGTGTTTTAAAATGGAGGAGAGTAAATACGACACTGTCAGATTTATTGACGAGCCAATTCTCTTTTTATGTCTTACTATCTTTTATATGTGTACCTCAATGGCAAAGGAGGTTTCATTCCAAAGGGGAATTTAATTCCAAATAAATACTAGTTATTATCATCGTTAAAGTCTTTTCTGTAGACAACACATATAATATGTTGGCTGCCATGATATTGTCAAGTATTCTTTAAAATCCATGAATACAACCCAACTGATCCTTCCTGGACACAGTGGGTTTCACTGATTAATTGATTGTTATAAAAAACCCCCACCATTTATAAATTTACTGTCCATTTTGCTATGTTTGAATTTCTTACCACATTTCTGAGAGCAGAAAACTGGTGATGATATTTTTGGTTGGCATGGCATAAGTTTGAACACAAATCAGGATAAGTAGGCTTTTTCCTAAAATTTCATCTTACATTATTTGTAAATGTTGTTTTTATTTAGAAAAAAAATATTTAATTATCTTTAATTTTTAACTTCCTTTCTCTTGCTGTGTTATGACACCACCACGGAATTCTCTCAGTACTAATATCCAAATTTTCACTGGGCTCATGAAGACCGAATCTTTCTCTATAACGAATTATTATACCAAGTTTAGATAAAGTAAATACATCACATAGACTGGGAATAGTCGATAGGATAGAACACGTTTAAAGTGGCATGAAGCTGCTTCTGGCCCAGCTTTTCCACAGGAGGAGGGATGGAGGAAAGCCCTTGTGAGGCTGGTGCATGGTTAGGACTCGGAGCATGCTAAGAGTTATCCTGGAAGGCCCCTTGCAATAAACACCTGCCCCTCAAGCCAAATGGAACCAGCCTGGAATAAAGATTTTCCCATCAGCAGTTCAGATGTCTTGGCAGTGCAAAATTCATTCCTAATGAAAGAAAGGAAGCAATAAAAAGGATTTGGATAGGCAAAGTGGCTTAAGGGAAATAACAGAGCTGGAGTGCTGCAAAGTAGAATAGGGATTGTCGCCTTCTGTCCTCCTGGCCTCTGCCGAGGACGCCGGCTCTGGGGGGCCCGGGAGCCGAAGGGGGAGGGCTCGGGTGTCGCGTGGGTGGCTCACGCGGGAGGCGAGGCAGCTCCAGGCGAGCGCACAGGGAGGGCGCGATGGTGCAGCGAAGGAAGAGAGCGAAGGGAGGCGAGAGGGGGTCTCCTCCAAGTCTCCTTTATTAACACAGGGAGCGAGGGTCCGGGCAGGAGAGGGGCGGAGGGAGAACTCCGGGGAGAACAGGGTGTGCACGGGGTTTTAAGGGACACAGAACTTGAGCAGGGTTCAGGGGTACAGCCAACTGAGGGGAGGGTCTGGGGATCCAGGGTCCAATCAAAAACTCGGGGGGGAGGGTACAGCAATATAGGCAACGCATGAAACCAATAGCGCGTCGAATGAAACAGAACCTTCCAGAGGGAGGAGAGGGCCCTAGACCTCGGTCCCGCCCATGGAGTCCTCCTCAAAGGAGGAGCTCTCATTGCTGGGGGCAGTGTCTTCCAGATTGATCGCTGGGAAGACCGAGGTTGGAGCTCCCATAAGGGATATCCCTTTTCCATGCTTCTATCCTTTCCTCTCTCTACTTTTTAAGTGCCTGGCGCTTGGAAGCCGAACAAGGAGCCATCTTTTCTTCAGCCCCTGGCCCCAGCCATTCATCATTCCCTGTGGAAATACCTAAGAAACATTTCAGGAGACCCATCCAGCATCTTCTGCCTCTGCATCCAACTCTCCTGCAGAGCTGGGGGGGTCCAGAAACAGAGGTGGATTCCACTTGTCAGAGGACCTCTGAGGGAAAGGAGGGATTCCATTCTTGGGGATTGTGTTGGGTGCTAGTGAAGAGAGGAAGGGTGACTCCATCCGGTCAGGAAGAGCCACTGCCATTCCCAGGCACTGCTGGCCCTCTCACGGCAGCGAATTCCTGTTTGAAGTGTTGCTCTCCAGTGTCCTCTGCCCAGAGGAGCGGGGTTGGAATCTCCCCTGCACTCAAAGCTCCACAGGCTCTTGCAGCAGTGCTCAGCAAGTGTAAAAATGTAAATCGGAGCACCTGGAATCTGCAGGTAGAATTTCTATCCCTATTTTCCATGTGCAAAAATCAAACAAAAAAATCCATCATGACCCTGAAAATTAAAGATTTCTGACTGTGGAGAAAGGAAAACCCCATCTGTGCATTGAGCTAACCCTGCTCTTGCTCACTCCATTTTTGTTCGATATGGAATGGTTGATAACTGGACAAGGTACCCTCTGTAAGAAAACCGATTACTATTTTTTATATAGAGAACTGGATCCTTGGTAAGATTTGCTAACAATTGCCATCCCCATGTGCACCCATCCCTATCATTTCAGCCTCAAAATGTGCTTGCAGAAGTTCAATTCATATTGTTTTTTTCAATAGTGTCCCACTTCAAGAAGAAAAATAATATTTTGTGATTTTACATCATCTCGAGGAGCCTTTCCCACCAGCTTTTCCAAGAAAGTGTCCTGAGATGTGAAACCTTGAGTTGGCTTTGACAGTCATTTCAAGGAGTTTCTGGCATCCAATCACCTGTAATTGCCATGTCACAAGGCACACATAACCCAGAATAAATAACAATCTTCAGACATCTTTAAAACAGCCAGTCCTTAAAAAAAAAAAAAAAGAAGAAAAATAATATAGAATAAAATATAAAATCTACTGCATTATTCTATGGTAACTAAAAACCCCATTCTGTCATTTGCAAGGCAACATGTTAGAATTAATGGTTTGAAAATTCCAGCCTTTCAGAAAGAGCATGGTTATTTTTTTAACCTGTGAAATCCAGAAATGTGCCCAAAAGGCACCTCTCTTCCACTCCGTACCTATTTCCCCTGAGAGCTGGAAACAAACAGGGCAGCAATGGGGGAAACCGAGATTCCCAGTTTGAATTTCAAAGACAAGTAGTTACTTACATTAAATAGCTCTGCCTTCTATTAGGCCAGATCTTCTACCAAGCAACATCACAGGAAAAGCTCCCACAAACCTTCTGCTTGAAAGGATTTTTTAAAAGCCGGATTTTTGTAAGTCAATGGGGATCTTTGATTTATTTGAAAGGAAAACCAGGGTATTAATGTTTTAATCTTTAGCCTCATTATAACTAACATGTACTTGAAAAGACACACTAATTCCCAAAAGCAGAAATATGACATCTATTTTATTATTCATTCAGCAATATCTGCATTTTAGTAGCTATGCTAGTGAAGCATCTTTATCAAAACCAGGTAGAATAACAAACACCATCTCTCTGACAAAATACATCTCTTCCCACCTTCCTCTTTCCCTTTCTCCCTCCCTCTCCCCCCTGTGAGTGTTTAACCAGCTCAAGCCAGCCCAGTTAAATCAGAGATTATCACTATGATCTCTAATGATCTCCTTGATTGATTGTATCATCTGTGCTCCAGCAGTGGAGACAAGGGATTTTAGTGTATCATAGTGCCAGTCACATAAAAACCTGAATGTCCATACATATAACCCAAAAATTCCTGTCTCGAAGGAGCTGGGATCCAGCTGACAATACAAACGAAAGTAACTGGAACCACTGTGGAAATTAATTGTGAAACTGAAATACAAGAATACCTATATAAACACACAGAGCTAATTTTTCTGAATATATTCAGTTGTTTCAGGAATCACCAAAGTGTCAAACCAGTCTGTATAATTGTCTGATTTCAATGGCACTTTCACTGCGAGTTCTGGGTGGGGTTTCTGGGAAGAAGAGTTTCCAGTGGAACCTTACGGGGAGTATGGAGAGTTCATGTGGATGTGGGCTTTCTGAATGGATGCATTTGCTTTAAAGCAAATGGGACAGAGACCTGGGTCCTGATTGAGGCACATGCTCTAATTATTGGGCTGTTGGCTGTCTGGGAGCTTGTGTAAGTTTAGGATTTTTTTCTTCACCAAAAGACCCAAGTTCCCCTTTAATGCAGACTGAGGATACTCTCAAACTTCACTGTCCTCTTCCATCCAGCTCAGCTAATAACTTCTAAAATTCTAGCAAATCCTCTTGTAGTTGAGCTCCAGTTCTCTGTTTACTCACCAGACAGAAGAACATTCTGCAGAGACAAGGACAGCAGCCATAGATAGACCTTTGGAGTTTTCTTGCTTGCTATCTTCAGAGAAGCTGCAGAGTTTCTCTCACTAACCCCTTCTAAAGGTCTGCAGGTTTGAGGTTTTTTCATGCACACATATTTACACAGATATCCTTTCATACTTACAGCCAAATACCTGAGGGAAAACAGAACAAAGTAAGAATTTATAGTATTAAACACATTGTGCTTGAAATCAAATGCTTTTCTCTCAACTGCACTGAGTAGTTGAGTTGCTTTTGTACTGAATGAGAAAGAATCCTCAAACTCTCTGTCACTGAGAACATTCGTATGAAACCAATACTTGTCAGAATCTGCAGCCTTTTGGGTTTTCATATTCATTTTGATGGGGCTGTGGGGATCAAAATTAAGGTCACAGATGCATAAAAGGAAATCTGGTACATGGATGGGGCTGGGGAAGGCTC
The DNA here is from genome assembly GCA_013398015.1 of Oreocharis arfaki. Lineage (NCBI taxonomy): Eukaryota > Metazoa > Chordata > Aves > Passeriformes > Paramythiidae > Oreocharis > Oreocharis arfaki. The sequence goes on from VZRR01002880.1 coordinate 9,859, forward strand.
GGGCACTTGCTTAGCCAGAGGAAACAGAACCCCCTCAAGAAGGAAACAAAAACATCCCCCCATACTCTGTAGCCACCTCGTTGTGCTCATTAGCCCTGCTTTTACCCCCACTGATCCTGCACAAATGCAACAAGAGCATCCAGGGATTCCCATGAAAAGAGAGGTGGAAAAACCTCCCAGATATCGATTTTTAGCTCACCTTTAAAGTTATGTAATTTATCATCCTTCCATTAGAACCAGATTTGCTTTTTTTTTTTTCCTTTTTCCTCAATGCAATCTTGCAAAAAGGGATACAAAGCTACGAGTTTTCTATTTCTACCTTGAACATCACTTAAGCATTGTCCATAATAAATCTTTCCATCTGCATCTTCATAGAAATTAAAGAATTTACTTACACAAAAACTACCACAAAAAAAAAAAAAAGATGTCACCTAACTCCCAGGCAGTTTTTCCCAGACCCAACATTTGTCTCTTTATTCCTTTCAATCTTCCAAGGAAAGAGTTAATTCCCTTTCCTTAAAAACTTCAATTTGAGCTTCAGTGCCCATTAAGCTTAGCAATTCCAAACATTTAAATCCAAAATGTTTGAAGGTCTTTTAATGATTTTTACTATTGAAAGCTAATACTTCAAATTTTTCTCCAGAAATAGTTTTGAAGAGTAAGAACAATAAGATTTATCCATATCTGAGCAACCCCCCATGAAGTTACTTATTCCAGAAGGGTACTATTTAGTTGAGCTTCGTAATTCCGACAGCAATTTAGACTCCCATTATCTAAAAGACAAATTTAATTTATTAAGAGAATCTCAGATAAAAATAAGTACTGTTTTAACATGACTCTCTATTATCTTTTATTTGTTAGCTCTTCAGCAATGCTATCTATACATTGTTCATATAATTACGGAAGTAATGTTTTTATTTTATTGAGTTTAAAAAAAAGAAAAAAACAGCTTTGTTCTTACTGCTTGAATATGCTGTAGGATTTTTACCTTTTGCACAAATTTTTATTCTATTCTTTTTAAACAAAAAAAATCTATTTATACATCTTTTATGTAACATGGGGAAGAAGTAGAGCTTTAAACTTATGTTCTGCAGCTTCCAAAATACTGATTTTCTATAGAATGTCAAAAGAACTGTGAAATATCATTCACTTTGCTTTGACAGCTATATAGAAGGATGTTTCATACTCTTTGATTTGTGACTCTTGAAATTCACTCAAAAGCCACAAATTACTGTAAACTGCACTATAAATAATCCTAACTCATAGTCCTTGTCTCCCAGACCTAAGTCATGCTCTCATTGCCCAGTTACAAACCATTCCCTGCACTTCCTCACCAGTTTGCTGCACAAATTCATCCTGACAGACAAAATTGCACCCCCAAACACTCTGGAATCTTCATTAGGGGAAAATTCAAGCATGAGGAAAAATAAAAGAACCCTTGAGATGCTTCTAAAAATGGTTCTTTAGAAACCTCTAAAAATGTTTGTAGTCATTCAGCCTCTCTGTTTGAGTCAACCAAAACTAATGTCCAAATAACCACATTAAATTATTGTACCAAATTATTCTTACATGCCTCAGACCGGTCTCATTGTCACTGTAATTTGATGTGATGGAAAGTAGATGGCATGGGTGTTATCCCAACAAAAGGATTCGAGTTTTGCCACTGGCAAATTCAGTTCTGCTCTTGGTGAAAAAAGTCATCATTAATAACGTTTGTTATTGCGTTGCTGCCAAGAAATAAAGGTAAAGAGTGAGCCCTCTCCTTCAGAAAGAGCCTGTACCGAATTCCCAACAAAGCTGGGTAATGAAGCTTGAAGCACAGAATAATTTGGGTTGGAAGGGCCCTTAAAGAGCAGCTAATCCACCCCCTCTTCCACAGGCAGGGACACCTTCCACTAGCCCAGGGTGCTCCAAGCCCCGTCCAACCTGGCCTTGGACACTGCCAGGGATCCAGGGGCAGCCACAGCTTCTCTGGGCACCCTGTGCCAGGGCCTGCCCACCCTCACAGGGAGCAATTCCTTCCCAATATCCCATCTGAGCCTGCTTTGGTGGCTGCTTCACCTGCAGTTCAGACCTTTAAAGTTAAGTACTTGTTTGAAAGATAAATTGACCCAATGTGTTTTTTCAAACAATTTTTTCCTGTGCTGCAGCTGCTGCTCGTACACAGAGAAGTTATTTTCTGATCATGGACTTTGTACAGAGGTTTTATCCTGAAGTCTGCAGGAGAATTGAAGTTTAATCGAGTAGTAGTGATACTAAACCATTGCATTCTTGTGGGATCTTTGAAGTCGAAGTATCCATGAAGAGTCAGTGCAGCTCATATTTCAAACCCTTTTTTCTGTGTTTTTACAATGGTAAATAAACCCCAAACACAGACACAAACAGATGTAAAGTGAACATTAACTGTCCGTGTATGATTGTTCCTAAGCCTTTCTTTTTGTTTGTTTATTGTTGCTCTGATATTGATTCTTTTTTTTTCCTATATTGATGTGACTTTATAATAAGAGATGAACCAATAAAATTTGTTTATTATGTATAGCAGAAAGGAAATTGGAGCGCCTACAAAAGGGCTGGGAGGATATTAGATTCTATAGAAAGCTGTAGTTGCTCTCCCACCATTGTTAAATGTGTGGTTAATTATCATGGATATTAAATCTTGCTGTCTATCAGTTTTTCACATGAATTCCCCCCACTTTTAAATAGTGACGAGACACATCACAGTATTTTTAGAAAAGCTACTGTACCATAGTTTTTGTTGGCATTCACCAGCAACTTTGCTTTCAAACTAGATTTAAAACACCCCAGCCCAGGTGGATTATAGATTTTCTTTCCTTAATTTCAGAGTTGCCTGAGAAAGGAGAGCAAACAAAAGTGCTGAAAAGTAGTAAATTAGACTCTTCCTTAGCCATTGATTTTTTTCCTGCAGTAACTGATTTTGGACTTGCCTGGAGGAGGCTGTTTAGGCCTTTCAATTCCCATTAAAATCCCTGCAGGAATATGGCTGGTATCTCTCACTGTATGTCTGGAACATACAGTTCTCAGCTCAGGTGTTTTCCTGAGCAGTTTTCCTGGTGGGGCTTCAGCATTTCTCCACCAAATAAAACAACAGAAGTACAGTTAGGAAACAAGAGGGAGCATACAAAGGGATTCTTTTAGGGCTACAGTGATGACACGAGAGAGATGCCCAGCGTGCTGTGTGGCTCTAAATGGGGATTTTCTGCTTTGTTTTTCCTTTCTGGAAGGAACTGCTCAAGTCACGGGCTGCTTCAGACAAAATTAACTGTACAAACACAATGAATAATTCTCCTGAGAGAAAGGTATCTCATACTTTGGATGAACATGGTCTACTTACTTTCCATCTGTGGAGGTAGTGAGCAAAGTCTGTTCCTTGACTTGGACTCCTCAAATTTATTTTATCATTTGTGGTATTTACAAGCCTTCCCTTGGGATTAATTTTTTTTTTTCTGTCAGAAATAAAAGAGACTAACAGAGGATGAAAGACAAATGAAGTTGGGGAACAATGCAAGAGTACATGGGAGTGGTCTCTCCACCAAACACTGTGGGGGTTAATTTTGTTTTTAACCTTTCAGTCTCACAGGTTTTTGTCCAACTGCTCCTTTTGTCCAGATACTGTAAAAATTACAAGAAGCATCATCTGCATGTTGGAGCAGGGCTGTCCAGATTCATAACTCACTCTTACTCACTTAGTTCAATCACACTAATAAACCGTGAAAACCTTAAAGGAAATCAGCCCTTTTTAAATTTCCAATAGGAAACTAATTCCTAATCAAGAGTGCAGGGCAGAAGCCCTTCATTGATCGGTGCTCTACTGAGAAAACAATTACTCCTCTCCCAAGCAAGGGGTCATTTCACATAAAGAAGTGATGGGGAGCAAATGCAGGGGAAGTAAAAGATGTAATTGGCAAATGGCTCCACTCTGCGAAATTGTTTAGCGCTGCAAATGACTTTGGTAAAATAATTCACCGAGGTGGAACCTGAGAATGACAATGATAAAGGGTGACAGCATCTCACACACACATCCCTGCCACACTTGAACTCCTGGATGAGGAGGACGCAGTGGCACAAGCTCACAGGCAGAAACTGTGGGAGAAAATCTGGTGTCATGAAATGCAGGAGTGAAATTCCCTCTGTGCTTTGGGGTCACGAGGTGGGAGATGGACCATCAAGGCTCAGGTAAGGTCATTGTCTTCTGGTCAGTGAGCAGAACATATATTCACTCTTTGCTGCCACGTAGGACTTGCTTTTGAACTTTTAAAACATTGGCTTAAAAAGAAAAAAAGTTTTAAAATAATTTATTTTTTTTCCCGTGGCAAAGTACACAGTGCATTTGTACAAGATTCCTTCCAGTAGTGTCTGGTCTCTTAAATCAATTTCTAAAGAGGCAAAAACTTATTAAAGAAGAGCAGCAGCAGAGTTAACACCTCACTCACTCTCTCCAGAGCTTCTATTTCTCTGATTTCTGAAAAATATTGACAGATAATTTTCAGGTGAATGAATTTAAACCATATGAAGATATTCAGTGTCTAAGAACTTTCCTGTATGGGTTCTATGAAACATAAGCTGTGCCTAAGATTCTGGAGCTCAGCTGCTTTATCTAAGCTGAGCATAGCAAGGACAGCCATATCCCAGGAGGCTGACTGGAAAATGGGATTAAAGTCCCTGAGAGTTTGGTTTACTGCAATGATCTAAACACACTTTTGAATTAAAATAAGTGAAACACAATATATAGCCATACAAAAACATACACAGAGAGTTATTTTTCATAATTTTCAAAATTCAGCCAACCTTTATTAGAAAACAAATACAATTTGCTGTATTTTTTTGTAGCTCCTCTCCCTAACTGAATTTACTGTGAAGTTCAGCTGTGAGGTAGATGCAAAAGACACAAATGTTATAAAGTGATCTTTCTGGTAACTGCATCTTCCCTGAACTTTGACTCCTAAATGATACGGAGAAATAACAAGCTGAAAAGAAGCAAACACCACAATTACATTTTCATTTGAGCATTTAGCCAGCTATTACAGATGGTCAGATGACTCCACTTCAGGCGCAAATCTGATTTCCAGAAGAAGACTGATTATGATTCAATTAACCCTGACATAGCCATAAGGTTTTTTCCCCCCATAAATCAAAGCAGATAGAGCAGATAATTATGTTATTATCAACATACAGTGGGAAAAAGCAGAAAGGTTTGACGACCAGAGTGGTGATTCATCCTGTGAACACCTTTAAACTGAACTTTATATTATTTTATATAATTTATATACAATATGCAATGCAATGTCTTATAATACCATGTATATTTTTTTATGTATATAATTAGTTTTGAGAAGCACTGTTTCATCTTTCTGTGTCCAGTAAACTGAAATCCTGTAAAAAGCCAGAGAACGAATGTTCCATTTGTGGTTTGACTAACAAAAAAAACCCACCCCAAATGCAAATGTGCCAGACCCTGACAAGTAAGCCACTTCTGAAAAATATACTCTGGCTTAGAGGGCTTGTGCCTTCTCGTTTGGCTCCAATTGAACTTCCCCCTCATTAAACAATAATCTTTATGGTGAATTGAATGAAGATGAAAAAAGAAAGATTCTGAAAAGAATGCATAAGTAATTCTGGTTGCCTAGCTGTGGCAATGAATTCCTGTTTGTTTAGCCACTGAAGGGTGAATGCAACCCTTTGAGCAAATGGGAATTCATTATTCCAGTGACTGAGAAATGATCCACCTAAAGAAGCTAATTGGTTCTACAACAGTGATTTCTTTCAAAGCAGTGTTTCCGGAAGAAACAACAAAAAGAAGACAGCTCTTTGACTAGCCCAGGGTCTGCAGGGGACATTTGCCTTCCCATGTTTCAGCTTTAAAAAGAAAATGTCACACGTAGCCAGGACAAAGGAACAAAGAGCCAGTGTTTTAAAAGGTACAGAAACGGAGCAGGTCTTGCACGTCTTTCTTCAGCACCGAAGCTGAGTTTCAATAAATGTTAGTGCTTGCTCATGACACTTGAACTGTCAGTAAGAAAAAAAAACCGCTTTACTGACCATTTTCAACTGCTTCCCAGAGTGTTCATTAGCAGCCAAAAGCTGCTTGAATATTTTCCTATGCAAATGAGAAGTAAATCGTCACTATTTACCGGTGTTACAGAATAAATGAATTAATATGCCCAGTTCTGCCTGAGCAAACAGAATACTGTCATTTATTTTCAACCTAATCAATTAGAATATGCAAAAAGGAAACTCAGATACACAGGTAGATAGAGACAGTTCTCGTTTACATCCCAGGAGTTACGCTGCAAGAATGACAACCACGAGCTGATTGTTGCATTTGAGAGCAGGATCTCAAACGAGAGTTCTTCTGGAGCCACGGGGGGTCAGGAAGGGATCTGGTTGGGGTGATGGGAGGAAATCTCTTGGCTTCGAAATGAGTTTCAGAACTGGCCCTACAGAGCAATAAATTTGCATTGAGGCCAAAATCGGAGGGAAAACTTCCAGTCCTGTGCAGGCTTGAGAAGCGAATTTATACCATTTGCAGAATTGGAATGAATAATGCAAAGAGAGTTGATGCATTATTTCCTAGAATCCCAGAATCACTGAGGTTGGAAAAGCCCTCCAGAACCATCGAGCCCAAGCTGTGCTTGATGCCCACTGAGTGCCACCTCCAGGCCTTCCTCGGACATCTCCAGGGATGGGGACTCCACCACCTCCCTGGGCATCCCCTGCCAAGGCCTGACCACACTTTCCAGGAAGAAATTCCCCCTGGTGTACAACCTGAGTCCCCCCTGGCACAGCTGGAGGCTGTTTCCTCTTGTGCTGTCCATTCACACATCAGTTTCAATGTGTGTCCAGTGCCCTGACAATCAAATTGATATTAAATACTCAGACTGGAGCAGAAATCCCTCCATCCCTGTTATCCAGCGGACATGTCAGCACAGCTGCGATACCCCCGAGCAACAGAAATCATTTCTGTTTTCACAATCCCCTCAATGCTTCCATCAGAAAGTTGTTGGGGTGGGTGGCAGCAAGAGCAGATCGTGTCAGTCAGTGGCAAAAAATCTAAAAATTATACAGCAGGACAGCAGGTTACGTTCCCTGCTGCACACAAACACGTGCACCACCCACCAAGCAAGGCCCAGTGCATCTGGCCTGGTCCAGACCAGCACCACAGAGCCACAAAACTCTTGTCTGGGCCACTCATGTCCCACCTCTAAGTGTGCCAGACCCTGGCTGGTGGCTCCATCATTTCTCATGGTGCTTATACCCTGAGTACAAGCATCTGAACAGCTCCACAGGCCCCCAGATGTGCTGATTCCACCCCTCCAAGGAGCTATTTTGTTCAATAATTCTGACTTTCTATATTTACTTGCCAACATAAGCGAGCAATGGCTTCACTCATCCCATAGCTGGCCGAATCTCTTTGATTTTCCCATATTTAAATCCAATTTTTAATTGCTTCAGAGGTTCCTCCTACTCTGTGGTCTCCTCCCTGAAGGTGTTACAGAAAGTGCAAAGTTTGTCCACTGCTGGGATGAGCTCTGAACCAGCATAATTCAGTCAGCTGGAGATGGGCAGGTGCTATCAAGGTCTTGTCTACCAGGCAAGCAGCAGTTCTGCCTGGTAGCTCATCAGCACTGAAACTTTTCAGCTTCCATCTGTTGCCTCCGAGTCGTACCAGGTCAAATGAGCAACTGAACACACAGCCACTGTCATTTCCTCTAACTTTTATGGGCTGCATTTTGAGGTGGCTCTGTATCAATCCGGTATTTCTGAGTAATTAGAATCAGTCCTAGAATCCTGGAACAGTTTGGGCTGGAAGGGGACATCAAAGATCGTTTAGTTCCAACCCCAACTGAAGTTTTAGAGGCACAGACTGATATATCCGTGCTTATCTGGCTTGTTTTGCACTTGCATTTCTCTACCTTCGTTTTCACGGCTTTGAACTGTTGCTCACCTTGCTGTGATGATTAAGTTACACCTCTGGGAGAAGTCGTGCTCCAGCAGGCTGGTGGATCTGGTTCTTTGAGAAAAAATGTTGAAGCAATGCTCAAACCCAAGCGTTTGAACCTCTCTGCGTGTCTCTGCTTCCTAATTTGTGTCCGTAGCTGACCTCATGTGTACTGCAGGAGTCTGTCCCTGGGCATTGGACCAGGCAAGGATTCCCCACCCTTTGTAAACCACATAACAGTAAAGAAAAATTAACTACAGTTTTATTTTCACTGTATTTCCGCTTGACACATTTTGTTATCATCAGACTAATTCTGGTGACTCGGTTTGACAAGGAGCTTAATCCTTGGCCTGTAGTCTGGAATTTTCCAGGCTTTGGAAACACGTTTGGTGTTAGAAGCAGGAGTTTGATCTTAGGATACCCACATCTAGCTTTAGATTTTGTTGCATAAATTTAAACAGGCATTTCCGATGCCTCTCAGTTTCCCTTCGGTGTCCTGACGACCATGAACACCTCAAAATTCCCACGTGTGTTTGAGTTCCCCACACAATGGAAGCTCCATGAACATGAAATGCAATCAATAATGCACTCTCCTTTACTGTGCATAGCAAATGTTTCACAAACCTGACGCTGGCTCACGCTCACCCAGGATTTAATTGGCACACAAAGTAAAATCCCAGCAGTGATTCATTAGGTGCAGCAGCGGCTGCTGACGATGCACAGTCCCTGTTGTCGGAGCTGAATTGGGGTAAACAATCCAGCCCAAGGCCCTCCTGGACCCTGTGTTAGCAGGGAGATGCTGAGTATCAGCTGTCCATCACGCAGGCAGCTGGGCACAATTAGGCTTTCAAACAAACTGCAGTGAAATCACATTGCAGTGCAAACACATTACGCAGTCATTAGCACACTTACTCCGCCGAAATGTAATAAAGCAGCTCTGATTAGCGGGCTCTGATGCATTAAAAATCTTCTTTTTATTTAATACTCTTTCACAGAGTGATGAGCAGTTGTACAAAGGAAATCACAGAACAACGCATTCAGCTTAGCATGGGATTGGGAGCAGGGGTTGTGCACCAAGTGAGTCTCCAAAAAGTGCATCCGACTGTTATTGACCACTTCAGACACTTAAAAGACAAGCATTTTTCCGAAGGACTGAGCTCCTGGGGAGATTAGTTGAAACTCTCTAATTGCTTTTGCTCTATAAACATAAGAGATGATTTCTGTTTACATTTGCAGAAGACTTTGATTTACAAATGATGTTTTGTGTCTTCCTCCTCAAGGAACCAGTACGTTTTCAGTCTCCATGGAAATAATCTTTCTAAAGTAAATGGGGTGTGCCAAATATTTCCTGAATTAGATACAAAATATCTCGCTTTTGTTCAACTGTTCCTGAAGGAAAATTCCACCTCCTTAAGAAAAAGATCCAAAACCTTGAATTGTGGTTAGAACAATGGTTGCAGCATTAAGAAAGCACAGGAGTCAAGCTCCTCAAATGGCACAGTGCAGAGTGGCACAAACAGTAAATAGAAAGATCCAAAATACCAGCTCTTGGAACAGTAGCTGGAAGAAACTGACAGGAAAAAAAGGGAAGTATTACGAAACTCTGTTGCATTTTAGGGAGGACAAAATGGATCTTTTCCCTTTGCACGAAACAAAATTTCCCAAATGTGGCTGATCCCTTTCACCCAGCTGTGAGAGCTGAGAAATTTAAAGGTTATGCTCAGAAACACTATTACAAACCACAGAATTATAGAATGGTCTGAGCTGGAAGGGACCTTAAAGCTCATCTCATTCCACCCCCTGCCACGAGCAGGGACACCTTCCACTAGACCAGGTCACTCCAAGCCCCGTCCAACCCGGCCTTGGACACTGCCAGGGATGGGGATGGATAAATAAATAAATAAAGGAATTAAATCAGTAAGTTACAAAGCACATTACCTGAAGGAATGGGGTAAGACTCAGCCTTAACAAAGAGAGATAAACTATGGTAACAAAGGCAGATAAACCACGGTTTGGTGGAGGACTGGAAAGCCCTGGCATTGCCACAAGTGTCGCAGAAGTCCTCTGAGCTTCACAGGTCGACCAGTTTCGCTGCCTAAAACTGGGGCCTGTGCCTATCTACCATTTCAATCATCACATCAGTGCAAAACATACTAAAGGAACTGGTCAATTTCTTTTTCAAGGTTGTGTTCAATTATCTCCTGTGACAAACAAATGGTTCCCACTGAACCATATTGGCTTTTAAGTATTTAAGCTCTGAAGCGATTAATTTCCAATGCTAATTAAATGCAGTTGGAAAAAAACCAGATAAATAAACAATAAAAACACGCTTTAGAGAATGGAGTTTGAACTGGAAAACAGTTTCTCTCCATCAGTGTTGGCTACAGACAGTTTGTAGGTGCTGATATGGTCCGCGAGCAGGGCTGAGAGTCTTCCTGACAAAAAAAGTTGTTTATAAATATAAACTCTGTTCTTTCACTCAGCTGCTCATGCTTATTAGGAGCATTAATTATCAACTGCTCCCCTAGAAATTGAAATTCACACAGATGTGATTATCTCTGAAGTTTACAGCCTGTTGATCCCTGTTCTGCAGAGACATTAATTATCAGGAACTGTCACAACAAGTCCAACTGGTGATACAGCTTATGCAGATTTCCTTCTCTCTCCCTCCAAAGGACACAAAATTCCCCTCCTCATACCTGGTTTTGCCCTTTAGATAACAGCACTACAGGAAGAGAGAGGTTAAGAATGGAGCTTTTCCTAGAAGGGTTCATTTTGTGAATCCAAACATAAAACTAAGTCCTTTTCTGGCCTCAAAAGTGNACTTTTCCTAGAGGGGTTGATTTTGTGAATCCAAAGTCCTTTTCTGGCCTCAAAAGTGCACCTGAAGATTGCGAGACCATGCCAACAAGAAGCTGTAAAACCATTTTAAAAGAGAAGATCCCGGTTCCGGTAAGTGAGGAGCAATGTTTATCTCCAGTGTTTACACAATACATTGCCTGAGGTAATTGCCTGCATGTAAATGAGGGTTTAGGGCTCCTTCTTTTCAAGGACATTCATTATTTTGTTAGAACACATGTTCAGCCTTTAAAAAATTCACACTACGGTGCTTCTCTCGCAGTATCATCCTTATGATCTGTTCCAATAAGAGACCCCAAGGGGTTGATGACATTTAGTACTTTGCAGACCTGCCCCAGTCAGAGCTTAATTCTGTTGCCATTTAAGACACCTAAAAAGTGCTATTGATGTCTGTGTAATCAGGTCCTACACGTTTGGGGTTTGTTCTGCAGCTGTTTTCAGAAGATCCATGAGGAGGACAGATGTGGTTGAAACACAGCATTCCAGTTTTTGGAATTTTATTTAGGACTCAATTTATCAAATAAAATTACTTCAAGGCAGAAGGAAATCCTGGACGTTTTTATTGGTTTAATTTTAAATCCTTTCGTCTCAAGTCGTTCCTGCTCGTGGAGGAATTTCACCCCGATTTCAGACCAACTCTCCAGTGAGCACTGCAAAAAACTTGATATTTCCAGAATTTTGGGACACCAGGTTCTCCACAAGACTCCCAAATCTCTGGGACCTATATCCTGTTGTTGGTCCCTTTATCTCACAGATCTAGATTCTTCCACAGCTAACTCCAAGTCAAACTCCAGAGTCTGACGAAGGACTTCCAAACATCAGGACCTTTGTCCATGACTGCTCCCGAGTCCCAGACCAGAAGATATCAGTCCTGCAGCAATGTACCTCAGTTTAGTCCTGGATTTATGAAATTCCTGTGTTTGATTCAGGAAAATCTTGGGATGTTTGCTATATATTTCCATTCACAAATAATAATTAAGTCTTTTAAAAGTGAATTTGCTTTGCTGCAAGTTTTCCTTCGGCAATAGTTTGCCGTCCAATTGTGTTTGAAGATTAGTTTCTCTGTCTCTTTTAAAGCTTAATGTACAGGTCAAGGAGGGAAGTTAGAAGGAAAGTAAGGGATCTGCTTTAGATGAGGGAAGAGTGTAAGGCTACAAAAAAAGTCCCTACAGTGTCAAGTCGAATGGAAAATTTCATTTTATGCTGTTCTCTATTAAACAGAGTTTTTGTGACAGTGCCAAGATAACCTTGTTAAAAATATATCATAGAATCACAAAATAGTTTGGGTCAGAAGGGACTTTTAAAGGTCTCATTCCAACCCTCCTGCAGTGAACAGGGCAGTCTTCCACTAGAGCAGGGTGCTCAGAGCCCTGTCCAACCTGATGTTGAGTTGTTCCAGGGATGGGGAAGCCAAAGCTTCTCTGGAAAACCTCTTCCAAAGTTTTAACAACCTCATTATAAAGAACTTTTTCCTTATATCCAATCTTAATTGCCTGTCTTTTAGTGTCAGACCATTGCCCCTTTTCCTATTACAACATTCCATGGGTGACATCCCACCCCTTCAGGCACGTCAGCCACAGCCTGGTGTCACCTGCAAACGTGCTGGCCAGTTAATTCAGTACTTTAAAAACACCTTCACTACTATTTTGAGTGTGATTCCACTAAGAAACTGCTTTACAAACAAAATTACATTTAGAAGAATCAATTTTTCCTGGTGTTCGTGCATCAGTAATTTTTGTCCATTCTTGCCATCTTTCAGCCTGGTATCCAAATAACCCTGTTGACACATCAGCATGCAGAACGGATTCTCTTCCTCTCCAGACCCTCTTTGTAGGGATTTATGTTGTGTCCTTCCATTCTTGGTGTTGGGGACAATGAGCAGAGCCATGACAGACACTCTCAGCAGGCCCCTGCCTGTTCTGTGTGTTCATGCATTAATGTCAGAGCTGTCCTCCTGTTTTCCTCCTCTCTTTTTTTTAATGTTTTCTCTCTGAAAACAAAACAAAACAAAAACCTAAAAAACCCAAACAAACAAACAAAAAATCCCCTAAATGCCCACCCCCAAAACCCCAACAGCTGTAGACTTTGTAAATATTTAGAAAGTTTTCACGGAATAATCATGTTGTGACCAGCAGGATGTAATGACAAAGTTCACACAACCAGTGCACGTTAATTGACCAGAATACACACTCAAGACTTTAATATCACGCTTGTAGCAAGGGGTTTGTGGAGAAAATACCATATTTAAGCTTATTCTCTACAGAATGTGGATTTAGCTCTGAAAATAAAGTCTGGTCTCCATAATTTCTGTTTCAATGAGTTTTTCGAATGCATTTCAGTTTTCTATGCTGAATCAATGTCCCAAGTCATTTTTCTCCAGAGAAAAAATTCCTTCAAAATGTCAACTTCTACCCTTTGCAATCTCAAATTGAATGATCTCTTTCTTACCCTGTAGTAGCCAATTTTTTGCTAAAGATTATAGCTTGGTTTTATATGCTGTACATTGTAATTTAATTTTTTTTTAAAAAACTTCAAATATTTATTCAATCCACAGGAGCAGGAAAGCATCAGAGTTCCAATTCGGATTGTTCAGATAACATTGGATGAAAATTTTTCAAGGAAATTCAAGTGTGCTGTAAGAACTTGGAAAGAAAATCCACTTTGGAATGGAAGGAATGGACACAAAACACTTTTAACATTTTAAGACTACAGACTTGATCGAACAAATAGTGGAGTCCCCATCCCTGGAGGGATTTAAGAGACCTGTGAATGAGGCACTTGGGGACATGGGGAAGTGGTGGCCTTGGCAGTGCTGGGGGAAAGATTGGAGCCGATGATGTCAGAGGGCTTTTCCAACCTAAATGCATCTGTGAGCCTGTGAAATTCACAGTAAATAAATGAAAGGAAACTAAACACACAGTTAATAAACCAAAACCTGCTGCCTCTCTGCTTCAGGAGAGCAAAACACCCAGCTCTTTGCCTGAAGTGTTTCTGCTTACAGATTCAAAGATCTTTTCCTGGATATTTATGCAGCACTGTAGACATTATGCAGTCTCTGGAAAAGAGGAGTATTTCCTAAATAAATATGGTTTGAGTTAGAAAGAAATGATGTGTGGGGTGATGGGTATAGAATGAGAAATGGTTGTTGATTCTCTCGGTGCTTACAGACAGCCAGCAGGAGTTCTGGTCTGCTCTGAACTCTCATCCAGACACCTCTGAATGCCATGATTTCTGTTATTCCTAAGGCCAAATTAACCTGCATTTTTTTTTTTCCTGCAGAATTCATGTTTCTCAGCAGCTAATTTGAGAAGCTGCCTTGCTTTCCTGTTTCCATTAAGCACATGCATACTTTTGGAGCAGCAGGAATTCCACCAACGCCGAGTAAAGGACTCCGAAATCTAGACCTGATTTTGTTCTCTCTCCTGGTGTCAGGTCACTTCAGAAAGTTCTGGTTTGTGTATTCATTGGAAGGACAGGGCCTACGTGCAACATTTCTGAGGCTGAATATCGAGTGTGTCTGAGACCCCAGGGTGGAAATACATGATTGATGTTTTGCTTCTGCGCCAGCACGGCCTGGAGTACAAATGTGACACTGAGTAGCGCATGGGGATCGAGCAGGAGGTGGTTCTCTGCCAGAGCTGATGTAGACCTGCAGGAAAATTGAGTCCCCTTCATCCCAGCCAAAAAGAGTGGTTTGTATATTTGTTTTATTTGTTTGTTTGTTTGTTTGTTTGCTTATTAATAAAAGTAAAAATTAGAAAATGCCCCATTGGGCTTAAGTCCTTTAGTGGACTTAGACAGACGTGCCATCAAATTTGACAAATACCTTCACTCAATGACTACAATAATGAAGCTTTAAAATGTTTTCATAGAATTTCACCATCTTTCCTCTTTTAAATGGCTGGCTTCAAAGTTTCTTTCCTTGTGAAGTCAAGGACAGCGTTGAAATTCCCCTTCATAAGCTGTCCAACAGTATATGTTTACGTTAAACACATAAGTACAAAATTAGTAGGACTGAAAGATTTCACTAATCTTCTAAAATGTTCTAAAGGGCTCTTTAAAAAAATAAATAAAAGAAGTCCATCATCAAAGGCAGAATCCAAGTCAGTGCAATGTTTTATGTGAACACAGCTCGAATCCAATTGATCTCGTTCAGAAAAGACTCATCAGCTGAAATAAAAAGGGATTATTTGGAGCTGTGGTATCTATTCCTGTGTTCAAACTGACACAGAAGGAGATTAATTTTTTTAACTCCCATTGGCAGCCCTGCCACTGTGTCACTGCAGATCAGCCGTGCCGGGATTTATTTTTGTGCCCCTAAGATAAATTTCATCTCTTAGATAACAAAAGAGTAAAAAGGAGAAACCATCTGGTGGAATATCTGACCTACGGGGCAAACAGGCCAACTAAACTCCAATCATGTCTTTGTAGGGACTGAATGCCAAAACCTACATTAGCTTTTCTCACCCTTGAGGAATTTCTGGTGGCTTCCAGCTGGAATTATGGCACCACACAATTCCTATTTTAGCTGTTGATAATTCCCAAAGGTTCCAACAACTTGTGTGTGTTTTTTACAAGTTCTAGAAAAACACTGTTTCCCCCTGTTTTGCCACTGCTGTTTACCTGGCACGGAAGGCAATCCTTCAGCATCTAGAGGGAGAACAATATCTCATGCTTGGACTGCCTGGTGGCTCCCTCCCTGACGATCTGCCGAGTCTTTGCTCTATCACATCAATGGATAATTCTGGAATGCCTTCTGAAGTGATAAATGCTTAATGGAGTAAGGAATCTTCCTTTGGGAGGTCACGTGAGGGATGGTATTGCTCATTTTAATAGAGAAGGTTGGGCAATGCATATTTGGTGTTCTCCAACAAAAGCGAGAAAATGCCTGATATTGAAGAACTTACAGAAATTAAGGGGAGAAACCCCCAAACAACAATTCAGATGGGTTTGGAAGTGCCTTTTCTCTGTCCTGCTCGCTGTTGTTTGGGAATGGAGCAGGACAAACATCAAATGAACATGAACATGCAGAGGGTTTTTTCCTACCAATCTGCAGACTGAGCCCTTGGAGGAGTGGAATTGGTTGGTGCTTTTTAGCTGCAGTGGCAGGACAAGGGACAACAGGGGAGAGGTTTAGATGGGAGATGGGTGAGAAACCCTGCCCTGTAAGGGTGGAATTTTTGAGACACAAAGCAAAGCACAGCAGCACAGGGACAGCTGGGAAGGAATTCCCAGCGAGGTCAGGACATGGCCTTAGTTGTGCATTAAGATCTACAGGCATAGAAGACCTCAAAACCATCAGCAGAGCAGCTGCAAAGACTATTTTTCCTATGATTATTTCATATTATTCTATTTAAAAGAGCTCTTATATAATCATGAGGAACATTACATATGGAGAGCAAAGCCAGAAGTGCAGAATTCTGGTGGCAGCCTATGTGAAAAACCAAAGTATAAAAACCACCGAAACAATGAATCCAAACCCAACATACAGCAGTGAAACAAACCCTCCTTCCCAGAAAAATTAGCAAACTGCCATAACCTTTGTATATTCAATAAGGTTAAAATACCAGCTCTGAAGTTGCAAACCAAGCAGTTTTCAGTAGATTTTTATTAAAATTAAGGAATACACAAGATACTATTACCATAAGTTGCCTAGAGGAGTGGGAGTGGGTGAGTTGTTTGGTTTGTAGGGGTTTTTTTTTTTCCTTTTTGACAAGTGGGAATAAGATTTTTTTTTATGTCTGCATAAAATATAAATGAACTGTAACATTCTTATAAATAACAAAATCCTCAAAGGCCTCTCAACAAATTGCCTACAAAATGCAATTCTTAGAAACCAGTAGATTAGTAATTTATGCTTAGCTCCTATGGGCTTTTTTGTTAGGTGGTTAATTTAAAACTCCCCACCCCCCGCCAAGAAAAAAGAAATTAAAACCAAAAATTAATAAAAAGTTCTTCTGTTTTGTCTGGAAAACAGCTCTGCAAAGTTTGCCCACAACCTGCTGCAGAAAACCATTTGGCTTGAGAAGAGACATCATATAATCAACATCACGTTAATGCAAGAGAGAAATGTAATAATTCTTTCACAAGCTTTGACCAAAAGTGGTTTAATAAGCAGAGATATTAAAAAAAAAAACAAAAC
>VZRR01002881.1:0-38821 GCA_013398015.1 Oreocharis arfaki
TATATTATATTATATGTTAATAATATTTTTATAATAAATTATAAATAATAATTTTATTATCTGATAGCTATTCAGCACATTTATAGCATGCTAGGGTTTATTAAACACTGGGATTTATATAACTCTTGAATTCAATTGGGAAGTCTTAGCAGAATTAACCCTGTTTTGTTGAGATATTAAAGCCCAGAAAAATGAGGTACTGGGTCCTTGTCGAAAAGATAGTGAGATACAATACACAGAAAGAGAATTCTCCTATACAGTGAGGAAGGAAAGAAAAGGAATGAAAAGAAATGAGGAAGGATACGGAAAGAAAATGAGATAAAATTGTGTATTTATGTGAAGTACATCAGTACATTTCCTACTTACATACAGATAATATAGCTGTGTGAAGGAACAGTTATAACTCATTGTATACCTTCACTGTGATAATCCATGTCCAGTGAAAAACTGGCTCTCAGAAACTGAACATCTCTTTGGCCATCTCACATATTTAAAGGTAACCATGTAGCAAGCTACTGCAGAAGTATTCTGTACAACTGAAAAAATGGAATATTTTCATATTTTTCCTCCCTGTATGTATATGATAAAAACGATATTGAATACATGGATTTGTGTGTGTGTAAATGTATACATGCTTTTAACATTATATCTTGCCCTAAAATCACTGTAAATTATAATTTATTTCCTCTTCAAACGTAAGACCTTCAAGACCTGACATTTTATCCTAACATAGGATTTCATTATGAACCTGACTTTCTCTCTTTTCTTCCTTAGTTTCACAGCGTTTCACTGACAACAAAAGAGGTATAATAGTTTAAATGACAGAGGTGAGTAGAAAATCCCAAAATAGTGTGCCTAAAATCCTCACAATATAGTTGATTTAGAGTGTAGCTATTTCACCAACAATTGGAGTATTGACTGCATTAAGAATGTATTTATCAGAGTGAAAGATGATAGTTCAGGTGGTCTGTGTACATAATGGATAATAATATAAATATGGCCAAAATTTGAAAGAGAACTTTTTTGTTTCCCAGTTGATCTGGCAGAAAATTAATGAATTGATGTATGATGTAATATGAAAAGGAATTAAGCATTAAAGAGAAGGAAGCAAGGCTTTTGGTCAAGAACATCGGCTATTCTAGGAAAGAATGTGTTTTTACAAATCCTGACCTATTCATTCAATGGACCTTCTCATCATGCTGAAATCAAACATGTCAAGTGTCTGCTAAATCTGATAGGTTTTCAACCTGCCACAAAAGTGAGAGATGTAGCTTTGTTTTGTTGGTTTGTTTGTTATTTTAATACTTATTCCCCCATTATTCAGAATTAAGCTTCACTGCTATACACAGTGAACAAATTCTTATTCTAGCTGATGATCTCAGTTGTTATAAACAATTTATGAGACCTTGAAGCTGGATCCAGTGGTGATCAATGTACCAGAACAAGTACTAATGCAGGAGAACTTTCAGTGTAATGCTCCTGTGGACTTCGTGCAGAGAGAGAGATACTTCTCAAGAACTGTGCAGATCCAAGCTGGTAATTGACTAGCACAGTCTGAGTTTACATGTCTTAGTTATGCCTTTGAAATACTGAGAATATTTCTTGATCTTTTTAATAGATTTTTAGGTGACAGTTCCCCTTGACTGGAGAGCAATTTGGGAAACTAGTGACTAGGGGACAAAGAGAGCTGGGGCCTTTTCACTTACCGGATCTATGTCACACATAAAACTCTTTGAGACACAGTTGTGTTTTACTTTTCAGAACATTATTTTATTGATTGATCCTTTGTTAAAACTATTCTATGAAAGTAATATTTTATACATGAAGTTGAAATATTGGAATTGTTTTTGACCAAGGACTATAAATTTTCTTTTTGTACATGTTTAGAAACCTGTAAATACTAAATAATGCAGAATCTGATGTCTGAGCACATGAAATATTTTGCATTCAGCATTTTAAGAAAATACAGACTCTCCTGAAGCACTGATCACATGCAAAAATTTCAAGGTGAGAAACTTTCAAGTTTAATTTTACATGTAGAAAAACTGTTAGCTCTATTTAATGTGATGACAAATATTTGAGATGTTTTGGATTATATTTGGATAAAGAGCAGAATGCTTGAATAAAAAAATATACATATTTGGCAAATTAGACTATATTAAATGTAAGGAACAATGAACATATTGAATCTCTGTTGAGGTTCACATTAATGTCTTGGCTACAGAACAGTTTACCTGTTTTGAATCAAAATATTACCATACACCTTTTTTGTATATTAGAAGTATGTAATTACATGATAACAATAAAAGGGAGATCATGTGTTGAAAATTGAATCACTCACCCTTCTGGTATAATGAAAATAGCATCATAACACTCTGTTCCTGAAGGAGATCTCACTGCTAGGCAGAAAAATTCAGGCAGCAAAATTAAAAGAACAGCAAGCAGGGAATGATCTTTAGGAAGAGAAATAAAGAAAGATATTTCATTTTGAAACTAGTCTAGATCAAATGTTCACAACATTTTGTGACTTAGCCTCACATGATGAAGATAGGAATGCTCAATACTTCTCTAAATTTCACAAAGCCAGTGCAGATACCTCAGCATTTATTATCTTAAGCTCAATACTGTGCCTTACCTTTAGAGTGCTTGAACCACGAAGGTGATGCCTTGCTCTTTGACTGGGAACACTGAGATCATGCATAAAAAGCGAAGTAACAGCAGTGAAGAGAAAAAAAAAATTAAGTCCTTGTGTTACTAGCTTGAAAGGTAACATACCAGTGTTTTGGCTGTTGCTGAATAGATCTGGCCCTGCATCAAGGCTGTCCCCTGAGCAGTAGGCTGGGGTGGGCAAGATTCTGGGTGGTGATACATCCAGGACAGTTGACCCAAAGTGATGAAACGGATATTCTGTACTGTATGAAGTCTGCTCAGCAAAAAAAGCGAAGGGAAAGGTGGAGGAAGGCGGGCACTGGTCATCATCAGCTGACGGGAAGTAGAGAATAATTGTTTTCCATTGCTTCTGCAAGCATGACCTTTGCTTTTACTTTATTAAACTGTCTTTATCTTCATTTTCTCCGCTCTCTGTCCTGATGAGGAGGGAGATATAGACTAGTTTTGTGGGCACCTGGCATTTAGCCAAGAGCAACCCATCACAATCACCAGAGGTAAAAAATACAGCTGAAAATCAGAATGCAGAGACTTGGATACAAGTGAGAAGAAATCAGAACAAAGATCACACATGATGTGCATTTTGTAGGAATGTGTGCTGGGCTAAGTAGTATAACAGCTCTACTTAGAAGCTGCTAGATGTTGACTTTCACCCTTTCTTTTCCTGTCCTGTGTAGTTGTATTGTACAGGCTTGGAGAAACAAGGTGAAAGATTAGGGTATTTTGCTTTAGAATTTCATTTGTGTCAAAAAAAGAGATTAAATAACATGTATTCTCTTTTTTTATAAAGAAGAGAGAAGTAACTCCTGGAATAAAAAATAGGCTGATGACATTGGCACTTATGTGGGACTCAGAGAGTGAATCAGTTCTTATTACAGTTGACTGAAAGTAGGAGCATGGATTCATGTTGTTTATTTCTCATGTGTATAAGAACTGCCTACAGAGATCCTGCAGGTTTTGTTTTGTTTTTACTTTTCTGAATTCCCAGGCTTCCCACTGACATTTTAATAGAAACTGACATATTCCTCTAAATTTCCCTATTTAGAAGTTAAAACATTTCTCATCCATAACTGTTTTGACCAGATTTACAGCAGATACCTTCATTTCTTTATATATTCTGTAAAAAGAATAAAGAAAACGTGGATGTGTTGCAAAGTAGTCTATTTGACACTAAAATCCCTACAAGTAGATTGGCATGTAAGCATTTAACAGTACATGACCAGAATTGGTGATATTTTAATCATGGGAGATCATGGCAGTATTTAATCCATCCTGTGACTAATTCTCTATGCTAAATCCATAGAGGATGTAATTTGTACTTGTTGTGTTCTAACTATGTCATTTCTCAATTCAAAAAAGTACAAGACAGTTTTTACTTTAGATTTTGTGGTTTGAAATACAGATCTCAGACCATGGAAATAGAGGCTTGTCTGATACTCACTTTGTTGCTGGAATCAGGCTCTCAGGACAAACTTACTCATTTAGAAAAGATGAAGCACTGACAGAACTCTGAAATATCTTCCAGGATCTGTGTGAGACTTGTGCAACTTGGCTAGTGTGTCTTTTGCCACCACTGTTGCCAAATTATAATTACAAGAAACTCTTCTGCAGGCTTTCTCAGTTTAATGAAATTTCTTCTCTCTTTCTTCTCAGAAACAACATGGACGGGTGTGGGTGCAGGGATGTGTGCAGCACACATTTGTCAACAACAACTCACTGTTCTCTTGGCAAGGTGTTGCAGGGACGTGAACTTAGGACCCTGTTCAAAGACCCAGGGTGGTTTCTTAGGCTTACAAATTGGTATGGTAATATTTCATTTAACATTTAATGATGAAAATTCAAAATACTCCCAGGGGAAGTCGAGAAGTATGTCAATATAATTATGCTTTGAGAAACTGGTATATGTGGTAAGTACAATGATTTGTGGCAGAAGATTTTTTGGGTTCAATCCCTCTTTTTTTTTTTTTTTCCTTAATGCAAATGCCTCTCTTTCTACATTTTGTTCATAGCTCCTCAAACAAACTTTACCCAACCTGAGACCAGATATTACTGCTGTGAAATAGACTAAATAATAATTCTTGCACTTTAATGCTGGCCGTGCTTCCAAATTTAATTATTTTAAAGAATGGCACACCAGCAGCACTGCATTGCAGCCACTGTAGCTTCCTTCAGGGCTTTTATTTCCTGGAGTTTTCATCATCTCTAAACCAAGAACAAAACATGCAGCAGTTCTGTTCGTCTCCCCCAGGTTCAAACCTGTTCTTCTGCTTAATAAGTGAAGTGCATTTTTGGAGGCCTGCAACTGGTAGGCTCTTTGTGAACAGGCTGGATGTTCCTTACTATGAGTATTTCTCCCTGGGCCTGTATTCCTTCTACTCAGATGTCCATTTGTCTTCATCATTTTATATTTTGGTATTCGACAAAACCTCCACTGTTCAAATATCTTAATTATATTTTTTGTCTCATAGCGAGAAAGTGATTTTATTCATAAAATGCAGGAGTATAGTTTGGATTATGGTGTTAAAATGCTACTTAAAACTGTTTCCTTTTTTCATTAAAATGTTTTCCCTATCTCATTGGCCTCAGAGATACAACATATTTTCTCCATGCAATTCCAAAGAGACAGTAAGCAATATGCTACATGTCAGTTACATCATATTAGTTTAATAACACCTGGAATAACTCAGCTGCAAATGCTCAAATTATTCTACCTACCCACACATATCTAATTATGAATAGGAAGCCAAGTATTTAATGAAGAATTGTATAATTCTTTAATGGCGATTTTATGACAACTTAGTTGGCTGGGTTTTCACTTTAATTTGGATCCATTTGCACAGCTGGGTGCAGCTAAGAAGTCCCTCAGGCACACAGCAGTTCTTGGCTGGCAAAAATGTAAATCTGACTTCTGCTGTCTGAAGCCGACATCTGCACTGTGGGGTTCTGGAAACTCAACAAAGCTGCAGAAAATGCTTTGTATCTATGTGTAATGCTGGGTGGCCAGACTGGAAGATCAGAGCTGGCTGTTCCTGATTTGTTATTCAGAGCTACCTAAGATACCTTTAAATGGCCTTATTTGTGAACAAGATGTGGTTTAGTCACATCAGCAAACCCTTTGTTTTATTCTTCTGAGATCTAGGTCTGACTTCGGCTGCAACCTTAAGAGTTGGCAAAGGTAGGAAAATAAGTTCAGGGAAAAGTGCTATATACCAACTTTGTGATTAATGTTTAAAACTGCATAATATATACCCCTAGTTTTAGAGAACTAAGTATGATGAAGAATCTGAAAAAATTTGTAAGATAAATTTTGTACTGATCTGAAAAAATAGCTTAAAAATCCTGTGCTTCAGCATGCATCACAGGCTTATTGTGTCTATCAACTGTTCCTGAAATCAGTGGATCAGAGCCCATCAATGTGCATCAAATACAGTGCTGAAAGTACCCTGCTTTCTAAGGAAACCGAAGATATAAGTATAGGCACTGCCTCTGTTTTTTAGTATTGTTATTTTTCAGCTTTGTTTAGAAAATTCAACTGAACAATACCTTTATTTCATACTGTGTTTTCGTAACACTCTGTTCTGGGTTCATTCCCATCCCTGACTACTCACTTCTGTAAAGAGAGATCTCAATATCCTCATCATGCTGGGCGTTACGAGGGACATAAAGCATGTAAATCTGAAGCAGGGATCCTCCTGGCAATGTTTTTTCTTGCTTAGTTTCCTGGGAAGAAGAATTTTGCCCCCAAAGGCAAACATTTTCACTGTTGAAAGGCAGCGACAGAACTGCAGTAGAAATCAGTGTTCAATCCACCCCATCTGTGGGTAAACACAATATTAGATTTCTTTTCAAATGTAAACAACAGATGATTTTTCAGACATGATTCCTTTAGAGTCAATTTAAAGTGTGAGATTCATGCAGCATATAAATGTCTGGCAGTTCAAAGTCTAAAATGTTTCATCTGGGAATAATGGTCATATAATTCAGAAAGTGATTAAAGAAACACATTGACTCTGTAACATGAGCGACGATATCCTAGGAATTGACTGTCCTGTGGGACTCCCAAGCTGCCTTTTTGTCCTGGGGTGACTGTATGATGCTGTATGCCCTATCATCTGCCCTATGCCATGGGTTCTGTGCCTTTAAAGCTA
This sequence comes from Oreocharis arfaki, assembly GCA_013398015.1. Classification (NCBI taxonomy): domain Eukaryota; kingdom Metazoa; phylum Chordata; class Aves; order Passeriformes; family Paramythiidae; genus Oreocharis; species Oreocharis arfaki. Next base: position 6,816 of record VZRR01002881.1, read on the forward strand.
GCTGCGGGAGGTGGGGGGAGCTGGTGGAATTCCTTCGGCGGCTGTGTTCAAAACCACAGGTAACTCACTTGCTGGCTCCCCAGCCCTTGGCTTCTGCAGCAGGGAGGAGAGTTACATTCCTTTGCTTTTTAGCTAGCTTCTCGTTCATTAGCTGAGAAAAAAGGTTTTGGGGACTGTGGCTTCTTCTCCTGGACTGTTCAGATTTGCTTCAGTCCAGATCAACATCACCGAGAGGCCCCACACCCCGGCCCGGAGGGACCCACGCTGAACCCCAGCTCTGGAGAGAGCAGAGCCATCACCTACAAAGAACTCTTAATCTACCCAGGTTTTCTCCACAGTGACAGGTTTCATTATCTACCTTTTTTTTTTTTTTTTTTTTGGGTGCCTGTGTGCACCCTGCTTGTCAAATAAATAGTTTTTTTCACTTTCCTCTGAGAAAAATTTCTTTCCAAACCTGAGGGGGGAGGGACAGATGAAACCTGCCTTCTTTGGAGGAGATGTTCCTTCCAGAGCCTTTCTCCTAGTTTGTCTCAAACCAAGACACATTTCTTCATAATCTTTCTAGAAAATGCCATAAATTAAGTAAAAAATAGAATTATATGCAGACGTTGAATAAGCCCTTAGCCCAGCATAAATATACTGTGTGCAAGGTACCCTATTCACAGGCTCAGGTTCAGTTCAACTTTGAGGTGACTTCAGGAACAGAATTAAGAAGCAGCAATTGTAATGATGAAAATCTCCCAGATGTAAATGCTAGTTTTGCATCATCAGTTTCTAATCAGGCATATCTTTTCCTTTGTAAAGGAGGAAAAACACATAGTGCAAGCATACCTGATTCATCAAGGTATTATTCTAGACACTACTAGACACTACTGAACTGTGATGATGCAAGGTATCTGACATCCAGGAATTAATAGTCTGGGGACTTGACAACCGAAAACTCAGTGATCTAAGTAAATTTCTCTTTTTCTCCCCCAAGACTTTTGGAGGTGATGTAGGTCATATGACTAATTTCTCTAAACTCAGACAGTGCTTTGAACTGCCACAAGGAGAGGCAACCTGTTCTAGTTGTTTTAAATGACAAAAACGTAAATAGAAGCAAACTCATGGATTCCTTGACAAGTAAACTGATCTTACAAAGTAAGTACCTTCATTTGCTTGAAAGTCTTTCTTTTCTACCTAATTCCAGCTGATCTTTTCTAAATCTACCATCATAGATATTTTAGTAACCACATTTTTGAGGTTACTAACTTTCAGGAAAATAAATTCAGCCAAAAGAAACTGTACTTACTGAATGTAATAACTTAATAGTATAATGTCTTGGTCTTTTCTTCTAACTAGTATGAAGGAAAGAGGATGTGACTTCTAAATTTTTGGCACATTTGATTCCCTGTCTTAACTTTTTCACTGTGTTCCAAATATAATTATCCATTCTTTATGTCTGAAGCATGTACCTTATTTTATCTTAAACCTTAGTCAAACATGTAATTCAAAACAGTTCCAAAGAAAAGAACTTTCAGATTTCTTGAACTTAATGTCGCATAATGATTATCAAGAATATACTCTTTAGGATCACTTTTGAGACCTGGAAATCCTCGTCTACGTATCTGGTTTATCAGTAGTACAAATGAAAAGAGATCAGTCTGTAATGTGCGTAATTTATGACAGTTACAGTTGAGAACACAGTCAGGATGGATGTAGCCCTTATCAGACATGGGTGAGAAGGAAGAAGGGGAGGATGGGAGAAAGGGAGAGAGGTGTACACAGGTTTCTCAATTAACTGCTACAAGTCATATAATGGCTCTAGAAGGTGCTAATAGGAGGCCCACCATCTTTCACTGCAATGTGTCCAGCCAAAACCAGGAAATACTTTTCTTGCAAATAACAGACTAACTGTGGGTAAAAGTCAGACTCCACTGAATTCAGTAAGTAAGCAAATACTTCCTTGCTTACTCTGAGGAATACTTAGTGATTTTCTAGTTCAAGAAAAGTGGTATGCTTAAAGGTAATGGTTTGCATGTTAGATACCTGCATATCATGAAAATAGGACAGAATCTTTGTCTCTTTGGCTGTAGAGATATTGTTTTGGTTCGCTTCAACTCAGAGCTAGTCTAGGCAGTTGCAAAAAGCACATAGAAGACTCTTCAGTTAAGAGTGTAAACAATCAAATTTGAAAATAAAGATAACCATTTTGGACTGAATCCCACAAGCTGCAGTCTTCTGATTTCTTACACTGTAACACAGAATGTGTTTTGCCTCATTCTGCCCTCTTGTCTTTAATTAGATATTTGATTTCAAACAGAATGTTAACAGAATTAGTCAAAAGAGCAGTGCAAGACATATGAGCCTTGGTGTAGCTTAGAATTGGAAAAGTGTTTACAGCTACTAAACAATACAGTTTTAGTGAGAAAACACCACTGAAAGACAAATTCACTTGAGTTTTGATTAAAAGTTACCTTTGATTACACATAAAGGACAGTTTAGATAATATAAGTACTTAATAGCAAATTCTTGCAAATTAAATATTTTAATTTTTACAAAACAGCCTTTTAATTGACATAAGTAATTATCTGAACTTCAGTAAAAGATAAAATCACTTTTTATTTGTGTTTCACTAAATACTTTGAATTTCACTAAAAGATAAAATTGTCTTTTATTTTGTTTGGTAGAGGAAATTTTAAATCAAATTTTAGATATTGTCACATGAATCTTAAAAAGAGGAATGCTGGTTAATTGAAGATAATGCAGGAAGTACCTGGAGTTAGTAAAACGTACAGGCATATATAGGTTTCTTATCAAACTTTTAAAACAAATAGAGCATCAAGCTCTTGGGGTCCTAGGGAAACTCAGTTAAAATAGTTCAAATTGCATCCGTTTTTCATTTAGGCAAAGCAAACACATCTTTCTTTCAAAATAAAGTTTATTGGGCTTTTTGTTTTCCACTATACCTACCATCAAACTCCAGTATAAAGAAGCAACAAAAACCAAACAAGCAAAAAACCCCGGCCAACCAACCAAAAGTATTCTGCTAATTTTTGAAATAAAATCTAATTTTATACAAAAATTTTGACACGGGGTTAAATTAACAGAAATTGTTAAATGCAGTGATGCAAACTTCTAATTTTAGATTCTGGTCTTACACAAAGAAGTCATGCCTTAGAAGCGTGTACCTAAGGAGGTACTTGGAGAACAGTAAGGAAGTCTGCAAGCTGACCCAGTAGCTCCTGGAGAGGGTTTAGCATTTGTGTAATCAAGAATTAGTGGATGTGCCAATTCATATAATAGCAGAGGATGGAGACAGTAGCAACTGCACTTTTCCTTCTTGTTTTCAGAGAAAAAGGCTATGTGAAATCCAACAAAAGTATAACAAACAGAAATATTCTCTAAAAGAATTGGGCAATATTAATGGAGGACTGAAAATACAGGAAACAGTTTCATAAAGAAACACAGATTGAATATTGAATTTTAAATACTGGGATTTGCTTGCTTTTGGAAACCACGATCTTTACCAAATATGATGACTTGATATAAAAGCTGAAGTCTACAGTAAATTAGAGAGAGTAGTTCACAGAATGTCTGTAAAAAGAGCTGGTTTTCAAAGGGGAAATGATTTTTTCATCACTCACTTTTTAAAAATGATTTATAAACTATATTCTCTTGGCGATTGAGAAAACCAGGTTTTGCAGATTGTTGTATGCTTTTATTGGCAGGAAATGGGAGCAGGTTTCCTATTGCTATTAAAAATTATTGTTAAAAATTGTTTGCAACAATTATTGTACACTATGTACCACATTTGCATATCAGATCACGTTTTGTTCTACTGACACTTTCCGTATTCAGAAACCTCTCAGGTCTATAAAGACCACCCTTGCCTTTTTTTTTCCTCCCTGGAAGAAAAGGAAAGGAAGATGACATTAATAAGGACATTCACTGCTACCTCCTCAAAGGACAATTTGTTAGGTTTGTTATCCCTACTTGAAAAATGCAAACACTTCTCATAAGGAAATGGGAGACCCTGATCCAGCTGGGGCAGAGGAAGCTCCTAGAACGTATTTTAAAGTTTATATAATAAGCTGTCCAAAGATATAAAATGATGTTTTTAATAGATACTTTATTGCATGATAAGCTTTTGTTTGTATTGAAATTACTTGAATAGTAAGTGCTGAAGTACTCTTGTTATCTAAGTGCATTTACAAGTGGTGCTGCAATCAAAGTAATGTACACAGGAAATTTTATAAAGACATTATATTCCAAAATTATGAGGACTAGCATTTACAGATTATAATATTTCAAATTTGAATCTTTTGAATATTTCAATTTGAGATTTATGATATGCAAGTGCTTTACCTTCATATGCTCTCCATGTTAGGCTACATGAAGGTATCTTATAATCTTATGATATTTAAGCAACATGGTTTCCAGGCAGGAAGGAACAAGCTTGTGAGAGAAAAATCAAGGAAGTTGTGGGAAGTATGGAAGCAAGTAAGATAAATCACAACAGGTTTGTGCTTTTCCCAAAAATATGTGTTTCATTCATTTCAGAGTTAGCAATCTGAGTAGTCATTTTCCTTTCACAGGCAGGGTTTTGTATAGCTTTCTTATGAAGACTTTGTGTATTTTTGATTAAGTGATCCAGACAATTAGGTAACAGAATGAGCAAGAAATGTTAGTCACTTATATTGGTAACCAATACAAGAAATCTCTTTTTTTCTAAATTACTGGTAAAGGCAAATATGCTATTTTACCTGGAAATGTACACTTCTCTAAATTCAAGGTTTTAGGAAAAATGTATACAAGAACCTGACTTTTCATGCAACATGTATAAAATGCTTACTGCCCTACATGCAGACAGTGCACTATTTTCATGATGTGATCAGCAAGCACGCTTTACTCCTGGCAAAATATTGTCATTAATTGGTTCTGGTCACATTCAGGAATGTGGTGAACTGAAATTAAATTGAACACTAATTAATTATAGTTATAATGGTTGCTTGGATTCAGGATAATTTTTATCTCCTCAATTTGTGCCAAAGTAAATAACACTTGTTTATTTCAAAACAGTCCCCACTGAAAGAATGTCAAACACACTGCTCCCACAATAAGCCTTCTCAGTAGGCTAATAGTGAGGTTTTTGTATGATTTCTCTAATTGCCTAACTCCTATTGCGAAAAGCTTCCTCGAGGTTTCCAGGTCTGAAGGAGCTGTTCAAATAAATATATAGTTGAATACAAGGACTCTCAGCAAATAATTTCTGAACCTAATCTTAAATACTGTCTGAAATGAAAAGTATTTTTTAAAAAGTGTTCTAGACTTGAAGATTTCAACAAGCTGATAATAGAGTTAAAACATACTGCTTTGAGTCCATGAGACATTGTGAATACTAGAAATTTGCTTAAGTGCAAACTGAGATGAAACAAATGGGTTTTAAACTTTTTTTTTTCCTTCAGAAATAGCAATCTCTGTTTAAAATCAATATTAATACTTTGGTATAAGTTCACAGTAATGATACCGAATATTAAGGTTTCAGTGCTTTTATTAAGAGTGAAAAATATAAGCATAATGCCTTGACTATAGCTTTGAGCAAAGGGATGACTCAGGTAATTGATCTGTCTTTCACCAAATGCAAGGACAAGGAAGTGGCTAATTTTTTCACTTATCTGATAGTCTGCATTAATGGAAGCTTTGATGGCTTGGCTGAGGTGCGTGAGTTAATGCTCTGAGCTCTGTGCAAGGTGGCCCAGGTACTTTGGCACAGGTGATTCTCACAGAATAAAACATTCTCCAAGTGAGTAAATCAGACAAAATTTCTATCTATATTACATAATACAGAAATTAACTGATAAGTTCTTTCAGGTCAATTAATTATCATTAGGGTTTTTTGCACTTGAAGTAGATATTAGATTGAACGAAGATTGGGCAGGAATATATGTAGTCAGCAGTTACTTATGATGTAGGTGACTGAAGTGAACTCAGTCTTGTTTTCTATATCATCACTGTCCTGCTGTGCAATATAAGAAGTGAAGATGAGAAAATGGAAATATATTTATTTAAGATTGGTGCCCCAAAAGGTAATCTTTTCAAATGAGTGTAAATTACCTGAATAGAAGTGAGGATTAAATAAAAATAAGGATTAAGTTAAACCCATGATTTTTTTCGGTGGGGTGACCCCAAGGCCAATAAGTTGTCCAAAATTTTGTTGAATATAGAGAGTTCCACTCTCTAGTGGAATATAGTGAATATACTGTTCCACTAAGGACAGTAGATTTTGTATCAAGCTAAAACTAAAGGGCTGAAGTTTTTCAGAGGTTCAGTGAGTTGGTTTTTTTTCTTAGGTTTCTCCTGAAAAGGAAGGCTAAAATTTAACCCAGCATATAACCTTTTAAGAATACTCACTACTCATTACCACGATTTTTTTATACATTTTAGCATAAAAATAGATACAATATGTGTATTTCCATAAAAAGAAGTTGCACTTTTCTTTCATTTGAAAGGAACACAATAATGCTCTCATATAATGAAAAAGCACTCTGACCTCCCATTAGTTTACCTAGAAGCATTACTCTGAAGATTGCTGTTAATATGCTAGTGAAAAAGGATATGTTTCACAAAGTCTTTTTACCAAGCCAGTTTTTCTCTTGAGAAGCTACCAAAGAGTGGTGTATTTTAAAATAAAGCCATCTGTGTATTCAAACCTGTTTTGTCTTTCTCTTCCTCAGTTCGCAGCTATGCTGTCCTCAGCTTAAAGAAACTTCAAATATGCTGTTTTGAATACACTGAGTTACTTGTGCCGAAAGTTTCTGATTCTAGAAAGAGATCTGCTGCACTTAACTATGTTTGACATTTCTGCTGTCAATTTAGAGCTACATGGAGATTGCATAATGGAATTACATATAGATTTCAACACAAAATGGACATTCAACCTGTCTAGTATGACTTGTGACAGCACTCCTGAGATTCGGGTGGGTAATTTCAGCAGAAGGGAGGGCAGAGAAACTTCAACAATTCAACGTCATTGCAGTCCACTCAGATTGTGACTAGCACACTTACGAATTGCTGCAGAAGAAAACATGGGACTATAGAAATACACCATTTTCCGTACAAAGTTATTCTTCGATGATGCTTAGATGATACCTATATTTGAAGTGACTCCAGTTTGCCAAGACAAATATTGTTCTCTTCAAACTTTCATTATTTCACTATGTCCTCATGTCAGACTACGAAAGGATGTCAGACACTCTGATGGTTTGACATAAATAATGTCAAATTGATCCAGAATGGTAAGTGACCAATAGTTATAAACAATGGGTTATGAATTACAGAAAATTAACTGAACATGTACCTGAAGTTTGCCCACTTTTATTTAACTTCGGCATTGCCCATTGTACAAGCCCAAGCTGTGGTAGTTTCCTTGCATTCTTCTTCTGTTGTATTGTACTACTTCATATACAATTTAGTAAGTCACTGTAATTAAATTGAACCCACATGCTTTAAAATCTTATTAAAAGCCATAATTTAATCTGCCATGATATTCAGGACATAGGAAACCAGACGTAACATATATTTTTTGTAAGGAAATAACCTGGATGTTATCTGACTCATTTAAATTAAAAATAAATTAGAAAATATAGAAACACCTATTGTTTGTTTGTTTGTACACATAGTGGAATGTTTCCTGATTTCCAAGAAAGGGCTTGCACTGGAATATGATTTGAATCTAGGCTGAGTTGTGTTCACAAGGTAAGTATTCCTGAAACACAGTGTTAGTACTTTTCGTGCAATATTGCCCCAAAGGCCACACTTGATTATGATAATGCAAGAAACTCTATCCCGCTGTCTAATTTTTTGCTTGCTCAAATACATTTAAAAGGTATGTTTATATAACTGTCTGCATAGTCTGATCCTTCAGAATTTAGCAAACAATAGCTAAATAGCTTCGTATGACTCAAAGACACTTCTTGTTCTGTAGTAAGCAACAATCCCCTCACTTCTGATGTGTGACACTGCTAGCTGGAGTTAGTTTCAAAGACTAACAATATTTATGGGATGGAAAAATCCACAATAAACTTGAAGGTGAGTCAGTTTTAGTTAAATTTCCCAACCCCATTCCGTAACAAATAAATCTTAAATTCCATTTGAAACATAAATCAGGTAGTTTCTAAAGGACAAAATCAAGTCCTTTACTAAGTTAGAAAAAATATGACTACATTATTTTGCCCCTGGCATAACCTTCGGATCCTTGTGAAAACAGAAGTCCTCTGTGAGAAGGATTGGTCTGTTGACATGTTCAGCCAGTTCAGCTGATTTAGCTGTTGGATCAGCACCTAATTTTCTAGGGGTTGGTCTGAACCATAGTTCTTAAAAGGCTGAAATTACCTATCATACACTCACAGAAACACTAAAATTCTTTTCTAGATATTTAATGTTGTTGGAAACAATCTTTTTGCTGTTGTCAGTTGGTTTATCTCAGATTAGTGACAGAAAGGAAAAGACTTCATTTTATCAGTCCTGGAAACATGTGTAGGTAGTCAGAAAATTATTTAACGAAGAATTCTTGCATTTGGAATTTATTTTAATTTAATCTCTGAGCACAACTTCATCTCTGAATATCATAAAAAAGATTTAATTTTATTTATGCAACAAGGAATTGAAACATAATGTAAATGTATACATATTTTTTTCTGAAAAAGTGGTGATAGAAAGAAATTAGTTTTGTGTTGTGTATCAGTAATGGATACATGTGTTCTGAAATTTAAAAAGAACGTACAATGTCATGGTACAAGTCTTTTAGGAAATAGTTAATGGAGGATGTTTCTAAGAAATTATAAGACTCATCAAAAGGGTAGGGACATGCTGAAAATTAGTTCCTTCAACTACCTTGCATGAGCATTGGAAAACTCAGAGAGCATATGAGTCCTCCACCTAAAACTCAAAGTTATTTGGGAGTTCATTGTATATTTCTTAGCCTAAAGCTAACTTTTAGTGCTGTAAGGTTTTCACTGTGTCCTTCTGGACCAAATACCCATCATACAGCAGGAAATGTTCACAAACATGATGGGTAAACTGCCTGGAGGGCCAGGCACAAAAACTTGTACTAACTGAGTTGACATTTGGCTGGTGGTCTGTTTCCAGTGCGGCTCCTCAGGGGTCAGTTTTTGGGCCAATTCTTCAATGTTTTTATCAATGACCTGGACATGGGAGTTAAGTGCACACTAAGTTTGCTGATGGTACTAAACCATGGGAGGCCATAGATTCCCTTGAGGGTAAAGAGGCCTTACAGAGTGTCTTGGGGTGACTTTATGATGTGTATCCCATATTGCCAAGACATGAATCCTGTGTCTTTCTGTGCCTTTAAAATTGAGTGCGAGAGAAAAAAAGTCAAGTGAACTTTTTCAAAGCAGTTCTGTGCTCCAAGGACACTGCTATCTCGCTCTGTGTGCTTCTGCGGGAAATGGAGCAGGAGGAAGCACCCTTCTGGTTATTCTTTCGGCAGTTTTTTTGGCTCTGTTTTCTTCTGAGAGAGACAGAGAGTTCAACTTTGTTTTTCCTGGGACTTTGGTTTCTTTTTCTTCTCTTCTGGCCTTGTTCAGAACATCAGAACATCAGAACTGGGCACCATGAGACCTTACCCTGGTCCGGGAAGAGGGGCCCCTCAGAACAACCCAGCTCTGAGAAGGAGGAGAGAGACCACACACACAGAAGGACTCTAGAAACCTTCCAGGTTTTCTCTCCACAGTGAGGGATTTTGTTATATAGTATTATTTTTATTGTATAATTTCCTGCGTGTTTGTTAAATAAATAGTTTTTTTCATCTCTTTCACTTTCTTCTGAGGAAGATTTCTTTCCTGAACCTGGTGGGGGAGGGGTGGCTGTAATTTGCCTTCTGTCAGAGGATATTTTCCTCCAAATTTGCCTCAAACCAGCACACAGAGAGACATGATAGATTTAAATGCTGGAAATCCTGTAATTTTACAATTCACTAGTTTTTATAGTTGCCCAGGTGCAATACTCAGAACCAACATAGTAATGGTGAAAACAATGGAAGATATTCAAAGAAGAGTTTCTCATGCTTATAGAGACTAATTTTCAAAATACATACATCTCAAAGTTCATTCCTACATTTCTGAAAATACAAGATTTCTTTCACAATTACCTGCAAAGAAAAAGCTGAGATTACAGGTTGTATGAATTTAACATATGCATGTAGATAGAGACTAATATTATTTACTTCTTTGTGTTAGAGTTTAGTAAATCTATAAGCACACCCCTGGTTCTCTAATAGGAAAAGAAAAATAAAGAAAAGTAGTGATTTTTGTTAATTAAACTCTTTTGAGCCTCCTTTCTTTCCTTTTTATATGGTATGGAAAATTGCATGCAACAACAGGGTTTTTCAGTATTCCGTGTTTCATAGCATTTCTCTTCTCAAATCAGAGGCAAATTGTCAGAAGCAGGGAGATGATGCCTTTTAAAAGGATGGCTATCACCAGTTCAGCTATTTTGCAGAAAATAGAGGTTTTGCTTTTCTGAGACTTGTCCTGTCTCACAGGAACCTCTCTGCAGACAGTTTTTGAACCTGTTCTGGTACTGCTGCTCATATTCAGAACCTACCTCTCTGTCTTCTGTGGTAGATAGGATTTAGGTAGCTAGATACAGGATTCAAGCGCCTCCATCTGCCTCAGTGCTTAAATTCATGACATGTCTATATCCCCAAAACTCTCACCTACTAAAATCAGGATCATTTTTCAGGAGTACATATCTTGCAGTGTTTAATAGATTAAACCTAGAGATAAAAATGAGTGACTGTAAAGTTCTCAGAGCATAAATTATTATTATCATCACAAAAAAGTGTTAATTATAATTTGCATTTGCTACATTCCCTGACTGTCCTGAAAATAGGTATTCCCAAAATCAGTATTTTTCATTAGTACAGTTGATGGAGGTATTTAAAAGACATGTAGATGTTCCGCTCAGGGACATAGTGGTGGACTTGGCAGTGCCTGATTGATGATCAAACTGGATGATCTTAAAGGTCTTTTCCAACATAAATGATTCTGTGTTTCTGTGAAAAAGTGACTAAACTTCATGAAATGTGCATGGGAAAGGGCTGATTCTAATTTCTTCTCTGCCTGATGCATGCAGGAGCTAGCCTTGCTCTTAAGCCAAATGAACCCCTTAAAATTTGCTGTAAATGAAAAATTTTCTAGATCTTCACACAAGTTTTTACTTCTTCCTCCTTCTTTTATCCATTAACATATGTAATTTTGAAGGCCATACAGAGAGAACCAATAAAATGAGATTTACTCTGTTTTTAAAAATTTACTATATTTACTATATAGTACTTAAATTTACTGTATAGCTTCAACACACAGGAGTCAGTGCTTGTCTCTTTTGTAGATGTATTGTACTTCAGAAAAATATATCAGCTGGCAAAATACAGAAAAGTCTTATTATGGACACTTACAGGAAGAATAGAGGATTTTTCTTGTGTTCAGTCTAAAACAGGGAGCACCAAGGTATGAATTAACTCTACTCAGTTCCCTACACATTTGATGTCTATTTGAAATTTAAAGTTGGTAAATTGCAATCATTTTAGATAAATATCAGCTAGTTAATCTGACTGACTCCAAGAAACTGCCTGAATATAGTTGTGGTTGAAGCAGCTCATTGTGTCTGCAGTTTATTCAAGCAGATTAATTTTTGTTGCTCAAAGAGTCTGTCATACCCCAGGGATGTGGTGGAATGGTTTCATTGTAATGAGAGGCTCTATGCACATGAAGGATTTGTTAAACCCATTCTGATCATTTCATTAAAAGCTTGAATGCCATTTGAGAGCCTTCTCTACTGATTGGATTTCACTCAAAAATTCTAATTCACAGTAATAAATACAGAGCAAAAGTTAAAACGGGGAAGGAGGACAAATAATATCAATTTCCCTGCAATTTATCTTCTTTGAACAGCACTGTCTCTCCTATGGTGAGACCCAGCAATTCAAGAGCACTCAAAAAAAGGATTGATTATAGTTTTACACTTTTTTCTCAGGTGTATCTTGTATATGTATTTGTACATAAGAAATATTCACAGAGGATATTCTATCTCCGGATTTAGAAGACGGTCAATAAAAATTTTTTAACTAGGCTTTCTTTCCTTATTTATACATCTGATTTTCAATGCTTTGCTTTAGGATAAGCTTTCCCAGTAACAGTGAATCAACACCACTAAGTTCTATTCTATTTCAAGTGGTTTTATCCCATTAAAGGTTTGTGTGATAAAGAATGGGCTGTAAGTGATTTTATCAGTGTCTTATATCTAAGGTTGTCGTGGTTTGACACTGGTTAAAATGTCAGGTGCCCACGAAAATCATTCACTCACTCTCCTCTGCTATAGCTGAGCAGAGGATGGGAAAAAAGAGGGCTCATGAGTTGAGGTAAGGAGTGGGAGAAAACATTCTAAGGGCAAAACAGGTTCAAATTTAAAGGTATAAAGTAAATTTATTATTGACAGAGTTAGAGGAGGATAATGAGAAGTAAAATAAGACTTTAAAACACCTTTTTCGCCCCCAGCTCTTCCCTCTTTCCCACCGACAGCACAGGGAGACAGGATGGCAGTGGGAGTTCGGTCAGTTCGTCATCAAGATTTTTCTTCAGTTCGCTTAGGGAGAGGAGTCTCTCTTTTGCCATGTGGTGGGGTCTTTCCCTTGGGAGACAGTTCTCTGTGAACTTCTCCAGAATGGTTCTATTCTCATGAGCAGCAGTCCGGCTCAACCTGTTGTAATGTGAGTCACTCCCATGGGCAAAACAGTTTCCCCAAAACTGCCATGGCATGGGTCACTAGTCCATGGGGTGTAGTCTTTTAAGGATAAGCTGCTCTAGGTTTGGAAGCAAGGGCCCTCTTTCTCTATCTCTGGAAGCAAGGGCCCTCCCTCTGTGTTCGGAACTCCCACTGGATTACAGCTTTTTTTAGCATTCACCCATTCCAGCATGAGTGCCTTTTCCCACAGGCTGAGAGTAGATCTCTGCATCCCCCCTATGGACTTCATGGACAGTTTGTTTTATTACAGTCCTCACCATGGCTTGCAGAGGAATCTCAACTCCAACGCTTGGAATACATCTTCTCCCTCATTCTTTCCACTGACTTTGGTGCCATCATGTCGTTTTTCTCCACATGTCCTCACTTCTTCTTCCTTCTCTGACTAGGAGGAGAAAAAAGTGCTGCTCGTAAGTACCACTGCCAACAAATCCCACCAGTTATAAGACTGCTGTGGGATCTTGCAGAGCTGAAAATTTGACCTTGTCTAGGTTCTACCTTGGGGAATTGATCACCATGTTTCCGCTACCAGCCACATGGCTTGGCCACCATCCCGTGGGTGGTGCCGGCCACTGCGGCCCTGGCACCATTCAACATCTCTCTTCATGTGAGGTGCCGAAAAGGAGAAACTGCGGCCGCTGCCCCTGCCCTTCTGCCAGCAGCATGGCTGGCTAAGGGTGGCCAGGCAGGCAAAGCTTGCTGTGGGCCATCCCAAAATGGTGCGGCCCCAGGATCACTCCAGCAGCGGTGGCTCGCCACCCCTGGAAAAAAACTGCCCGCACACTGTTTTGCTTTCCTTCTTAAATATGTCATCACCTCAAGAAAGCTGTTACCAACCTCTCTTGTTGCATGTCCGTCTTCAGAACCATTAGAGATTGACTCTGCCAGACATGATAGAAATTTTCAGCAGCTTCTCACAGAGGCCACCTCCATGACCTTCCCCTGCTACTAAAAACTAGGCTGTGCCTAAATCGATACAAAGGTGTGATGCAATTCCTTGTGAAATGTATAGAATCATAATGTTAGCATTTGTGATGATATATTCTGTTCTATATTGTCACTCTTAAGAGGCAAATAAGGTTGCTATAAAATCAAATGAACCAGAGGGGAAAAAAACATGTTAACCCGAAAATGCAAGTCTCTATAAAGAGTCATTGCACATTAAAACCATTGAGTCAAATGCAAAAGTTACATTTAAACTTTCATTTCAAATTTTTATGCAAGTCAATTAAGTCTTTCATCTGTTTATAGAAGAATGTAAATGTGTTGGTCTTACAGGGTCAGACAAAAGTCCCCTTTGCCAACTATTTTTTTGGTCTTACTATTTTTTTAGGGTTCATGACCTAGGGAAGATGGTGAAAACAATGCAAGTTCACAGTAATATTTCTTCAACATTTGCCAAGTCCCTCAAGGGACATCCTGAAATAGGCAAGGCATCCATGCATACATTTATGGGTAATATGCACAATGGAGAAAATTACTGACTATGGTTTCCATAATATTCTGGTAATGGGAAACGATACCTGACTTAGTGAGGCTTATGAGTGCTCATTTAGCTGGTGTTAGCAGCACACAGATGCCTGGATCTTCCCTCACAAGTGTTTCAGAGCATTATAGGGGTTTGGTGTCTTCCTGTCATGGTCAGCTTGAATTTTTCAAGTTTACATAACAATGTCATTTGCAAATTAAGCTTTTATTTATTTATGGATTCATAGGGTTTAAGAAATAGAACAGGGGATCAATCTGCTTTGTGCAGACTAGTTTAATATGAAATCTCTAAGGTAATTTAATTTTTCTCATCAGCTTTGCCTTTAAGTGTCCTGCTGTATATGCAAACAACATCCTGGGCGGTAACTCCCTTTGGAGACATGATTTTGTTACTCCTGCTTTTATGCTTTTGTGTTATGATACTTTAATGTGTATTTAAACTTAAAAAGCCATGGTTTGGTATAATGTTGTTACTATAGTAGTTAAATAGAGTAGATTTTTTTTTATTTCACAGAACCTACTTTCATATTATCAAGCACAATGGGTTCCAAATAGGTACAGAGAATCTTGTATTTTTCTATATGACCTGAAGAAGGAGCAATGCCTTCTTAGAGAGGGAAAGATGGGTGGGCAAATGTTTCTGGCTCTTGTGGCTTTGGTCTTCAGACTATAAATTGGTTCTCTGCTGTTCCTGCTAGAGACTGAAGCAAAGTGTTGTAGTGTCAAAACAGAGATGAACTTCAACTATCTATTTTGCTGAAACATGGACTGTGGAGCCCTGTTTTGACTAAGGACTAATCAGGCTCTGGGAACTTTGCCAGGGAGGGACATGTGTCATGAGACTGCTGCCTCACTGGGTAGCCCAGTCACCTGCTTCCCTCGTCCGGTGTTGATTTGGAGCTGCACCAGGACCAGTGCCTTTTGCACTCCCTTCAGCAGCATCACTCCAGCAAAGACCCCACAGAGGTAAAGCCTCTGGCAGCTTGTGGATGTCTGCTGGCTCCAGGTCTGTGGCACCAGGAGAATTCCAGAGACCTTTTCCCTTTCTGTTTGTAGACTGAATGTTTCCTCAGGAGGACAGTCGGACAGACCATGCTCACTCAAGAAAAGACATCAGTCTAAAATGTCCCTGACATATTTGTTTATTCAGAGAGTTTTCTGTTAGGATTTTCCATGTCTAGACTAAGTATGTTGCACAGTCAATCTTTTTGTTGGTTTGCGCCATTTCTGACAACAACCCTAGCTAATAAAAAGGGAGACATAGAAAAGTTACAAAATACAGATTGTAGCAAACTTTTTGTGTGCTTATGTGTGGGCATTCAGTCAGATTTGGAGAACAATATTCGCTTTGTAATACATGCTTAAGACATCCGAAGTTCACCATTATGATGGTAATGAGTTTTCAAAGGACCCCACTGTCACACACAGTAGCACATGAAACAGCTTTCTGTCAAAGACAGATGACTACAAACAGATGACTGACAAGCCCCAGATATACAACAATTCTTTCTTCCCTTGCTCGAACCCCTTGAAGGTTTTTCTTGAAGCTTCATAGAGCTCAAAGGCATCAGAGTTTTTTATGTAGTTTTGAGTAATGTTCCTTCCTTCCTTCCTCCCTCCCTCCCTTCCTCCTTTCCTCCCTTCCCCCCTTCCCACCTTCTTCATGTCCTTCTCTTCCTCTCTCCCCCTTTCTTTTATTTTATTCTGCACGTATAAGTAATAGAAGTTGTCTTGCAAAGCTGTGTTTTGGAAAAATAAATTTTATTATAGAGAAGGCTATAAATCTCCCTAACACAAAAACCAGGATTGCAGGATATTTTGAGGCAGGCAGTGGGGAAAGGATCAGAATGAATACAAACAGGCACCAATCATCTAAAAAAAACTTGTGCACGTTCATCTCTGTAAGATTCAGTGGTTGCTTCAGAGGGAAGTAAGAATGAAGAAAAGAAGGAAAATGTTGGAATGATTTCTTCAAGTAGTATTCCACTGCTTTGGCTTATGCATAAGGGATTATTCTCCCTTATGCCTTATGATGCCTTAAAAAACCTATAAATGAAGCAACACACTTTTGAGGTAGTATTAGTATAGGTGTTAATAGAAAGTTTGATCTTTATTGGAGGCTCCAGGGACAGACATAGAAAATGTCCAGAAAAGCCCACCCCCCCCCACAGGGTGAATTCAGTTTTATAAGTTTAGCAAATTAGCATAATTAACAAAAATCACCAAATAGGAGCACAAGTGCTGATGCAATTATCCCCCCAGTTCAAGCTCTTTCTAAATCCTCCCCCCTCAGATGGGACTAGACTTTGTTGATAAAAATATGCCTTAAAGAGCTGTTTTTCAGCCTTGGAATGTGTTTTGTCTTTCTGCCTATCAGGATAGTGAAAAGGTAGGGAAAACTGGCTATGAATAATAGGCTGCAGACTTACAAATATATGTGTAAAGAATACAGAGAATATATGTATAAAAAAAGGCAAAACATCATTCGGCATCACTGCCCCAGCCAGGTTTGCCATGGTTAAAGTGTCTTGGTGAGTACTTTCTTTCTTGGATATGTCCTCTGTTATAAGATGAGTGAAGTGAGTACTGAATTAATGGTTTTATCACTAGTTTGTCGATGCAGAAGAGTCTTTATTGCAACCTTGCAACCAGACATCGATTCTGAATATCTGTCTGAATATTCATAAAGGACAAAAATCCCCTGTTTTGAGGAAATACTGTTTTGAGTAGATTTAGCAACATTAATAGATATATTATTTGGCTACTGAGTACTAAAATTAATTTCAAATATTTTGAATAGCAGAGTAGAGACTAAAATTATTTTTACTTAACTTCACCTCTTTTCTGTTGTGTGTTATGCCAGTTAAAATGACATTGCTTGAAATAAATATAATTTCCCATAACTGAAAGTGGAAAAATATACCGAGTTTGATAAGTGTATAATATACCCATCTTCATGTTCGGGATTTGAGAGAAAACAGTATGACTTTTTGAAACTACTTATATTGTAAAAAAGATACTCATAAATGAAAATTATCCCTCTTGGTTGCGTGATAATTGCAAAAAAAAAAAGAGTCAGTTTTAAAATTCAAGTACGTATTTATCCTTAAGGTGGAAGAGCAGGCAGTTTTCCTCATTAGGTGCTAAATTTAATTTTAATCTCAAATTTACAATGGCTGTGAAAATGTCAGTTCTCCATGGGGTGAGGGCTGGTATGCCCTCTTATGTTAGCAGTTCTTGATGGGTTACTACACATGAGGAGTTCAGTTCCGTAACCTGACCAAAAGGATTTAAATCAGAGACAGGCTGTACATATATATATATATATATATATGAGCAAGAGAAAGAAGAGAGACATTCCTACAGGACAACTCTGTCTTTTGGACATGCCAGAGATTGTAGCAGGAAGAAGTCTTATATTTTCTTTTCACACTTGACTGTTCTGGAAAGCCAAATCTAATATGTATATATAATATAGTTATTGAAAAAGTTATTAGTTTAAAATCCTTTGCTGGTTTTCAAAAGAACTGAAACCCCTCCATCAGTAGCCATGTCCAGGAAAGAAATAATGTGATGTAAAAATTCACATTCTAGCTAGTGTAAACCTGTGCATACACTTACTGGGCATTCAAAATAGACTTGCAATTAGCTAGGCATTTGTGTCTACTGATTGGCTTTTGTAGAGTTTCATTTTCTTTTCTCTTACTGAGGGCACTGCCTTGAATCACTGTTCAGGGCCTGTTCTTTTAGGAAACTTAGTCAATTTGAAAGTTACTTCGAAAGAACTGAAGAGAAAGGGGAAAATTGTCAGTGAACAATTCCAAACAATATAGTGTAATAGATCTAGTAATGTCAATAAACTTGCTTGTTCACCAACACATATGAAAGCCAATATTATTCCATTTTGTTTTCAATCTATCTATCTATAGGTGAAATAAACTTTCCTGATGGTTGTCACCTGCTGAGGCTTTGATGAGCTCTTTTTCTGAGCATGGATTCTTTAATCCTGGTGTGGTGTGAACTTAATAGCATGTAATGCTAGCCACTATGGTGTTAAAGCTGGGTGGAGAAGCAGTTCACTACACAGTAGACTGCAATGTTCTTGGAAAAACAGCTTGCCTATGCTGATCATCCTGATGCTGCCAGTGGCCCCTGAAAAGCACCTGCTGTTGCCAGTTTATGAAGTTGAGCAGTATCTCTCAGTCTGTAGCAAAAAATCCTACTCTTCCTCCTGCAAGATGGAACGTAAGAGCAGGTCACTGAATATTAGCTGTGACTCCGTAAGATTGAAATCTCTAAGTGGCACAGAAGAAAGAAAAGAGCAGAGCCACGTTTTTGACTAAAAAGTATTTTGTCCATTTTTAGAAAGATATGCCAGTCAGATCTCACTATGTTACGTGTGCCAACATACAGAGACTTTTTTCCACTTCATTCCCTCTGCTAAAGTAGAAGTGTGTGATGGTGGAAAAAAAAATGTTCAAAGGGAAACCACATTTGTGAATAAGTCTGATGGAGACACTTCTAAAGAGCAATGGAACTAAGCAATGCTTCTGGTAAATATCAGTGTGTACATGGATTATCTGGTGTATATTATTTGGCCATTTGACCATGGGATGTTCTATTCAACATCTGATGGGATGTGCCTTTCTCAGAGAGGAATATGATTTCTGTGCTTTTGGGATAAAAGAGGGGCTCATTGATAGAGCTTTAAAGTAGTTTGGAAGAGAGAAAGAGAAAATATCAGGATAGCCACTGTTGAGTGGTGGGACAGTGTGACGAAACTTAAGGAAACGAGCCCTAATGGGATCCCTCAATCTGCTTCATGAGGTTTTGGCTAATAAGCCAAAATACCTGAAGTGTTTTCACACTAATACACATGAGCCTGAGGAATAAGAGGAGAGGAAGCTTAGTCCCAGTTGCAGAGATCTGACACCACTGGCATAAGTGAAACCTTGTGGGATGAGTCCTGTGACTGGAGTGCCCTGATGGACAGTTCCAGGCTCTGAAGGAGGGATAGGCAGGGCAGAAGAGGCAGAGGGGTAGCACTATGTTTAACAGAAGGGGTAGAATGTAAGGAGCTCTCAGGGCATAGAATGTAAGGAGCTCTCAGTTGGCAGTGGCACAGTTGAGACCCTCTGGGTAAGAATCAAGGAGCAAAAAAATGATGTGCATGTCACTGTGGGAGTCTACTACAGACTTCCTGTGCTGATTTGAAGGTAAACCAGTGGGAGGTATCTCCACACAAATCTCTCTCTTGCTAGAGATTTCAAGTCAGAGCTAAAATTTAATAGGAAAATTTTAATAAAGGCAATATTACAGGAACACTGGCTTAAACTGACAAAGCCAGAATATGACCTGACACCCTGCTGGTCAGGGTGGTGATAGCAGTCCACCCTGCTATCCAATGGTGGTTGCAGTCCTGTTGGAGTGATGAATATGGTCTTGTCGAAGTGGTGGTCCTGTGGAAAGGTCTGGTCCTTCTCTAGAGGTCCAGTGGTAGTCATTGAGCCCTTGTCCTCTGGGAATCTAGGCGTCATACTGCGGTGTCCCAAGTCCCAGAGGGTATACAGGTAGGAATGTACAGTACCTCCCCCAGGGCAGGAAATTTTACAGTGGGATGATGTAATCCTATGAGTCATTCTGGGGAGTCCTTGATGGGCCATCAGATGATCCACCCTTCCCCCCTCCCCCTTTAGGCTGGGTGTGCATTGGACAGCTGTTGAAAACGACCCACCACTAACAACTCATCAGAAGGTGAGTGGTAGAATACTTTGGTTCCACCTTGCATTTTATCCCAAGACATGTTGTGACATCTGCGGTGATGACACTGATGGATTATTCTTTGAGGAACTAAAGGATGCTTCCAAGACAACTGCCCTTGTCCTTATGGGGGAATTCAACTTGCCCGAAATCAACTGGGACTGTCACACAGCTGGTACAACTCAAGCCAGAAGATCCTTAAAAAACGTGGATGACAACTTTATAGAGCAGTTCTAAGGGAGTCAGCTCAGGAAGATGTCATCCCTGATTTGCTGTTTGTCAACAGAGTGAATCTCATTAGCAAAATGGAGACTGGCAGCCGTCTTGGATGCAGCAATCACAAGGAGACTGAGCTTAAAATCTCTGTTGACTAGACGAAAAGTACTAGCAACACCTCAGCTTTGAACATGAGCAAACTTCAGACTCCTCAGGGAAGTAGTAATTAAAGTCTCCTGTGGAAATATTTTTGCAGGTGCTGGAGTCCTTTTTAAACACCACCTCATAAGGGAGCAGGAGGGCAGAGAGGACCTGCAGAGACACCTCAAAATATTAGAGAGGTGGACAATCACCAACTGTATGGAGTTAATCAAGGGCAAATGCTGGATTCTGCATCCGGGGCAGTGCAATCCTGAATGTGTGCATAGACTGGGGAATGAAATGCTGTAAAGCAATGCCACAGAAAGAGACCTGGAGGTTCTGGTTTATGGCAAGATGAACATGAGTCAGCAGTGCCCTGGCAGCCAGGATGGTCAACCCTGTCCTAGGGGGGATCAGTCTCAGCATTGCCAGCTGAGCAAGGGTGGGCATTGTCCTGCACTGCTCTGCACTGGGGCAGCCTCACCTTGAGTGCTGGGGCCAGTTTTGGGTGCCACAAGACAAAAAGGACATTAAGATATTAGAGAATATTCGAAGGAAGACCACAAAGATGGTGAAGGGCCTTGAGGGGAAGTCAAATGAGTAGTGGCTGAGGTCACTTGGTCTGTTCATCTTGGAGAAGAGAAGACTGAGAGGAGACCTCGTTGGGGTCTTCAACATTCTCACAAGGCGAAGAGGAGGGGAAGACACTGATGCCTTCGCTCTTGTGACCAGTGACAGGACTTAAGGAAATAGCATGAAATTATGTCAGAGGAGGTTTAGGTTGGCTATCAAGAAAAGGTTCTTCACCCAGAGGGTGTTTGGGCACTGGAACAGACTTCCCTGAGAAGCAGTCACAGTAGAGTTCTTGGGGCTTTTCTGCGTAGGCCCAGGAGTTGGACTCGATCTCGACAGGTCTGTTCCAACTCAGGATGTTGTATGATTCTATTGTGGCGGTCTTGTAAAATTAAAAGTGACAGAAGAAATAATTAAGAACGGTGAATGACCTTATTAAACTTTCTTAAGAAAACATAAATAAATTCAGAATTACCATCCACAAAAGAGGAGTTTAAAACACAATGGAATTTTATATACTACTATTTTTTAAAAATGGTTTGAGATATTAATTTTCAAGGAATTACCCTTAAAAAAACCCTTCAAGAGATCTGAGTAATTTGATATGCCCTCTAAGAGGCACTCTTTCAACTAATACTTATATTTCAGAAGGAAGGAAAAGTATGATGTCATCAGTCAACTGATTTCTATTTTGGAATGGAAAGTACAGTGTAGTCTAATTCTCAGCATTGTTCTGCAAGTTATAGTAAAGATGGAAAAAAACAACATGATTAGTCTGTTAAATTAAAAATAAGAAGATGCGTCTTAAGAGTGTGAAATTGCTTGAGAGGAAAATGTGCCATTTATATGTTTTTAGAACTTTCCTCATTTTATAATTCCAGAATTAATTCTCTTTGGGAATTTAGGGAGCTCTGACACTTGAAAAGGATGAATTTTCATTCTGACTTTTATGAAAAAGGGTTCAATTTTTCAATTGTTTTGACTTTTAAAATTTTAAACAGTCAGCATGAGATTGATAATGGTTATTTGTCAAGTAGAAAATATGACTTGGATTTGTAGAATTACTTCACATTTTTTATTTCTTGTCTTACACCTTTAGAGTGATTTTATTCTAGTTTTACATGCTTTTGGAATAAAAGCTACCAGCCTTTCTAATACGTAAATATACTTAAAATTAGGCAGTGGCAAACATATACATACCATGCTTTCACAGTCTTGCCATGAGTAGTACGTATGAAGCTAACAACTGCAGCAGTAACAAAATTCCTGGAGCTGCTCTCTTCTGGAAACATGGTTAGAGCCAGGGCCATAAGTAACACTACAAAGATAGTACACCTAATAAACAGAACAAAGTTTTGATAACAAGCATGTTATGAACCGGTTAAGCACAGACAACCAAACTAAGCCTCTGTGAATAAAACAGATCAGACCCTGAAAGGTTCGAAAAATACCCAAAAAACATGATTAAAACCAAACGAGGTTAGATGTTGGTGCAAAAAAAGTTGATATATTTTATTTAGTAGTAAAGGAGGCAAAGAGAAAGAGAAAAGAAAGAGAGAAAGAAATAGAAAAATGGGTGTGTGGGGAGGGGTGGGAGGACAGGGAGAGAGTGACGGGGGTAGATAGAAACATATCACCTTTCCGAGGGTCCTAACAATGTCTCCTTGCTCCCCTCCATCTGGTCTTGGTGGTGAGGGTCTCCCTCTGCCTGCCACCAAAAATTGTATAATCCAATGGAATAATATACATTTGGGCCAGGTGGGAATGCCCAGGTCCCTCCCCTAAGGGGGCTAGGTTTGACACTGTCCATTGCAACACTTGTGGATCTGTTGCATCATTTGCAGTGCTCTGGTGCAGGGTCTGGGGACCCCTGTGGGGGGTGGCCTTTGATGGACCATGGCACCCCCTCTGCTGTCCTGTGGATGCGGCTTTCCCCGGGGTGAAGGGGCCCCACAGCTGAGCTGTTCTGCACAGCGGAGGATGGGCGTTCACTGCCTCTGACCCGAGGCTTTTTACCACACATCTAAAACTTCTCTTCCTCCCCCCACCCTTTGGTCTGAGGGTTTTTGGGAGCCTGACAGCTGACAGCTCTGGGGCTGTGGGTTCCCCCCCAAGGTGCTAAGCTCGATCCCTCTGTGAATGTGTTCTTTTCTTCATGAATGGGCAGTGAGCGGTTCAAGGCCCTGTTCACCGTTTTGGTGGTCTTCCCTACAGCTTTTATACAGTTTTGCTGTAATAAGCAAAAGTCCTTCATTAAGATGTTTAAGCCATTAATTACAAGATTCAGTGTTCGACAAAGCAGAAGCTGCGTAGCTGATCCCAGCTAACTACATAACCCAAATCACATTAGTGTCACCTCCATTTAGGTGAGAAACAAGTTCTTTCCCTTTCCCTTCCTCTGTGTCACCCACAGCCAGTCAGTGCTTCCAGACAGAGGGAGAATTCTTACCGTCCAATTAATAGTGTCTAAAAATGCCACTTTGGGAGAAACCTGTCATCAAAATGGTTTTTGTTTTGGTTTGGTTTGGTTTTTTTTTGCAAAGAACCATAGTGTTGGTAACATTACTGTTTTTAACTTTTGGGGACTAATCTAAAGCAGAGTTCCAAACCTTTTTTTTTTGTGTAGTTTTCCAGTAGCTATTTATTTTGAAATATATGTATGATCTGAAATGTCACATAGAATGTAGCTGAAGAACTTTAGAGAAAAGTCTTAATAGTATAAGGAAGCTAGGTACCTGCAGCCCCTATTGACACAGCTCCTTTAAATCACAGGTTTGAAATACATTATGTTCTTACTTTTACTTTATTTGTTGCTTTTTTTCCCACCTCCCACTGCCTCTAAAGAAAGAATATCTGGTAGGAAACATTCATCTGAAGAGTTTACAAAAAGTCCCCAGTGGAGTTTGATTTTAGTTTTGTCTGGAGGCCTAGATAGGCAAGCCTGTATCTTGATATTAAAATGTTGACTGGATAGACAAACAAGGGTTCAGCTCCTTGTTCTTTTGCATAAATCCTGTGTTACCATTGGCAAATTGCTTACAATCCTACTGTGTCTTAGTCCCCTTTATGAAAGGTGAAGTTTTTAGTAATTCCTTGCCTCACAGAGGTACTATAATGGTAAATACATCAGTAAGAGTGAAGAAAAAAAATTATAGTAAAAGAAGTCATAGAGTACCATGGTTATTTTCTCCTTGATGGTAAACTCATTTTAAGCCAATACCCACTTCTTTCTATTGCACATGGATGACTTTTCCCACAAGCATTGTCATAAGAGACTTCAGTCTTTCCTCTGGGTCAATAATGCTCTTCCAAAACAATTCACTAAGCAACCACTTCCTCATGATGATATCTCTTAAACATTACTTCTCATTTACAAATACACAAAAGAAAACTAGGAAAAACAGGAAAAAAAAGATTAAAACCTCCAGTACTATAGAAAACTAAAGTATTGTATTAAGGTAATTATAGCAATGTTGAGGTCTTCACTGTATTTGACAGTGGGAGATTATGCTAATTTTTATTTATCTCTGCTGCAAAATTGGTTCACTGTAGAATTTTAACTCTTCAGGATAATAAACTCCTTTGTCACATAAAAAAAAAAATCTTCTCTTTCTGTCTTTCATAATTTTCTTGTTCTAGGACAAAACATTTCAGTCTTTTCTTCTTTTACCCTGAAAGCCAGAAAGAACCAATTTGTTTGTATATAAATAGACTTATCTATCTCTTTCATGCAGGGTCACTCACTGTGTGTTTCAAAACTTACTCTTCAAAACTTCAATTTGTAATCAGGCCCTCTTTTCACCTTCAGACTCTACATTGCAATTAAATACTTTTTCTTCTCAGATGCTTCTTAGCTTTCTTTCCTCTGCTTCATTAGTGATAGGCCTGTTTGAGGGGCTTTATTTAGAACACCATTAACACCTTTATTATTTTATTTTGTAATTCTAGTAATTGTTTTATCATTATTATTATTTTAATTTACTCGTATTGTAGTAAATTAATTTGCCCATCTGAATTTTATATTTATTTTATAGGTACTTTGTCCTTAGGCCAGAGGTTAGAAAACTTTGACCTATTGGCCTATGGGATAACACAGGTCTAGTAGATCTTTAGGTAGACATCCCTCTTCTTTTCCCTCTTTTTCCCTGTACTCAGTGTGTCTCATTAAGTCACTTTCATAGAGCAGAGTTTCGGGGAATATACCTGTAATACGCTTCAACTTTTGGGAAGCCTTTAAGTTTTTAATAACACCTTCAGGAATGTGAAGATGGTTCTTGAGATGCAGATCATGGGGATGCAATTAGTTCTAATTTTTGTATATTAAATTATGTATGCATAGTAATCTCTCATTGGAATAATATAATTTCTTAATCAGACATGTGACTAGAATTCATTTAGAACAGGTAAAAATTTAAGTGTGTGTTTTATCCTTGAATGTCACAAGTAGGACTCATTCTTAAAGATGTATTCTGTGAGCCGAGTGAGGCAGAATTACATCTGTGTGATGTTGTGCCTACCAACTGGTAACCAGATGTTATTAACAGCCCTTACTAATTGTCAAGGTGGTTTTCTGGTGGTATACTTGCTTACTACGGACAAATGAAGCCAAAAATATAACCAGACTCAGACGGTCTGCAAATGCACCTGGGGTGCCAAAGATACCCAGTCACTGGCTCTGTGAATTGAGCTGTATTGTGTACCCTGCACTAGAAATGGCCTGGTGTATGTGTTGTATCTATTTCCTCATTAAAATGGACTGAATCTGGAATAATCCTGCTGATCTCAGAGAAACTGATTTGTGATCTTTCCATATATATGACTATTATTAGAAGAAATCACCACATCTCTTGTTATTTAAGTCTGAATATAGTATTAAAAGAAGTTATATACTTTCCACTGTAATTGTGAAATAAACCCTGCAAACTTGGAGAGTAATTATTCACAGTCACACTTATAATTAACAATGATGGAAAGGCTTTACTTAATATTGTCACACATAAGTGAAAGACTTAAGGCAAAAGTAATTAAGACATGACAGAAACAGAAAGAGTTATTATTGGTGGCCAACATTAGATTGAACAGATCTGATTTTATATCTTATAGGAAAAAAGAGGTTGTAGAAAAGTTGTGAGGGCACTTAAATTTAAATTATTTAGCATGGCTGAGTTGCTAAAATATTTCAGAATTAATCATTACAGATTAGTCACAAGAAAGTGTGGAGGAATGGAGGGAGAAAGAATTAAAACCCCATCACTAGAGGACAAGTTTGCGAATGAAGCGAGAGTAAAGATAAATTGCTCCTCAGTACTGATGTACTACACTTGAACTGGGTTTAAATGACTTTACTTCAAGAATAGCTTGTATCTATTGAGCAAGTGGACACATTAAAAAAAGTCTTCCATCATGTCTA
Organism: Oreocharis arfaki; assembly: GCA_013398015.1. Classification (NCBI taxonomy): domain Eukaryota; kingdom Metazoa; phylum Chordata; class Aves; order Passeriformes; family Paramythiidae; genus Oreocharis; species Oreocharis arfaki. Next base: position 33,205 of record VZRR01002881.1, read on the forward strand.
AGATGGAAAAAGATCTAGAAAATTCTACAGAATTAATTTTAAATAGAATAACAGCATCCCATGTGAAAGTCACAGCAGCTTAAAACTGATCTGAAAAAGGTGTTGCTGCAGGTGACCATAATTTGTACACATACAAACTATACACATACATATGCTTGACTTTCAAATGTCAAGGAAGTTTAAGTAGATGGCTTTAGCCCTGAACATATGTATGTCACAACTGTATCTTGGGAAAGAGACTTAAGACAGAAAAATAACTGAGGTTCTGTGACTCATAGGAATAGGATGAATCTAAAAAAGAATGAAACATTCTCTATTGGAATAAATTGCACAAAAGCAACAGCAGTGGACAGGATTGTTTAAAGGACAGGGCAGAAAAAACATAAGTATCTGAAGGCCTTGATGTGATCTGTGGGTGCACATGCCACTGGAGCATTGCACAGTTTGTTTGCAGCACTCTGATGGAAACTGCAGTCAAAATTGCTCATCTTGATACTCGTAGTAGTTTCATGTCACAGGTGGAGAAAAGTTAATTATGTGGACATCTATCTGTGATGTAGAACCCTGTTGCAGTGAAGACCAATTGATAAAATGAAATAATTCTAAAATATTATTCCTCACAACTGGCATTCAGTGACGTATAAGCCACACCAAAAATGGAGTGCATGTTTGTAATACAGTAATCTGAAATGCAGTTCTGCTTTGAAAAGTTGCCATTTCAGTATGGTTGTTTACTAGTTAAAATGCTTAATTTATGTAGTTCCAACTTCATGCCTTCTTCCTTCAGCAAAATATTCTTTTATTCATATCTTAGTCCAGAAGTTGATTATTCAAAAAAAATTTAAGTATTTTACCTTTTCTTGGTCCCTCCTTAATCTTAACCTTCCTGCTACACAGCAGTAGAACAAGAGTAATAAGACCCTGAATGAAACCTCTGCAGCTACAAATACTGTTAACTAATGAATTAAATCTCTTTCAGAGGAACAAAAATTCCAGCTAACTATTGTACACTTGCTCAAAAGAAGGAAACAATTTGTACCTGTATCAAAAACCTGTCTGTGATATCTTCCATTGTGTTGGTTTCTATAATTCCTGACCATAGTTTGATGTCTCGAATGTATGTAATGGCAACAGGAATTGACCACACATTTCAAACACTTGCAAGTGGTGCTCCAAAACAATGTTGTTTGTTATCTATTACTGTCTTATAATAATTGAATATTTTCCATGCCTTTAGTTAATTTCAAATATTTGACTGTCCTTGGTGAAAAAAGCAATCATAATCTCCTCAGGGACACAGAGGAGCTCATGCAAGATGCCAGATGCAAGATACTTTTGAAACAACTGGTAATTGGTGTAATGAGGATCACTAAATCAAAAAATTAATAATTTGAAAGCTCTAAGCATGCAATATGTCCCACTAGTATGACTAATTTTCATTTTTGCAGCTTAGATCCCTGAAATTATTAATAATATCAATAATTAATAATATTATTGAAATGTGTTCAATAAGAATTAGTAACACAGGTATTAATTATTAATGAATAAAATTGTTATTAGTAAAATCTAATCTGATCCCTCAGATTAGATTTTTGACTTCACATATGACTGCAGAAGAAGGTCATCATAAGCCTTCAAAAATTGTTACGAATACAAACACAAAGTGCAAGTACATACAAAGTATGTTTATTTGACCTGGAGAAGGAATAACAAACAAAACCAATAGCAAATGTTTTATTGCATTTATNAAAATGAAAATTTTCTGAAATCTAAATATTTTAAGAAATATCTTGGTCTTGAAAGAAATTTTATCTACGATAATAAAAATCTCAACACTACCAAAATATACCAATCTTATTTTTTAAAATGGAATATTTTTATCATTCATTACAAAAACATTTTTGAGACACAGCATATTAGTTTCCATAAACCAAACTTAAATGGTGGATATCAGGATGACTTATATTAATTGCATGAAAGGGTAGTATCTCGGTGACCTTAATAGCATCACTCTGGCAGACACAATTCCGTTTGGGAGAAAAATTTTGACTTCTGGTTAGGGAATTTCTTTTAATAACTGAATGATCTGCTACCAGAAAGACCATTCAACTAAAGCAAAAAAGGCCCGCTCTATCAACGACCACCCAAAATGCTTGAGAGAGAACAAATAATATGTAGGGAAGAACAAAAGTCATGACATTTGAATGTATCAAAACCCTAACAATAAAAATAAATATAAAATAAATGTGCACATGACCAAAGTAATCACTTTTTTCTTGCTATTTTATTTTTCCTTTTTTTTTTAATTGAATTTAAAATTAGAACTATGACTTATTTTATTTTTTAAGGGGAATTATAGTTGTCTCCTTTCCCCCTGCTTGAGGTATAATAATAGATTATGGGAAAAGATCTTAGAGAAAGTGGTCCTTGTTTTGGATAGCAATTTTATCCTACATTTATTTCTTTACTCTAAAAAATTTTTGTAGTATTTTTTTCAAATCAGTTATTTTCTTGGCATTTAATTTCCTGGCATATAAAATAAGTATAAAGCACTTTCCAGTTTGTAGAAAAGTTTTCTTAGATTGAAGGTTATGGGCACTTACCTGCAAGGTGCCATGCCAAAGGGCACACATGATACAAATTAAACAACATGGCAGGATGTAACTCACAGCTTTTTCACATGCACACACACAAACAAAAAACCGAAAATTTGAGATTCAAATTACTGGAGCCTAATGACTCTGCTGGAACATGAGATGTGTTACTATTAATACCAGGGGTAATGAATGTCACAAAAAGTCACCTCTTACTGGTATCTACAGGCTCGGCATGATTACGGTTCTATTAGAATGTGATTTTCTTATCAGTGAAGGCTGTAGAGCTATTACCTTCAAATTATGATTGATAAGTATTTGTTGTTTTAATCAACTTGAAATTGTACTAAAATTGCATTTGGGCCCAGTCCTGAGATCTCCATCACGATGGATCACAGCAGGGAGATATATTTGTAAGGCTTCTATTATTCAGCTATTAGAGTGTATAGCGTCTTTTATAAAAATTATTTTTGCTATAAAAATTAGTTAATTTAACTAAGTGGTGATTCTAAATACAGATGCTAAATATAGAAACTATAATTAATGTGATTAAAATCTAGCTTCTGTAACTTTAATTTTTCAGTCCAGAAACTCTGGTTAATGGAGTTTGCATAGTGTGAATATGCTGAAGTCAGTAAAGAGTCCATAAAGCAGTTAATTTGCCTTTTATTAGTACTATATGCCCTGTCAAAAATTGTTATGCTGAACAAAGGCTGTATCAAGTATGTTTACACGGCGTGAATCCACTGGCATAGGCTTCTCCAGCAGAACTTTGTTTTTGGAAATATTTGTAGTCAAATTCTTGCAGTCTTTTACTTTCAAAAAACAGTGCTTCTCTTGAGATATCTCCTTAATAGAGATGATTAAATACTACAATAGAACAAATCATTCTGTCCCTGCTGCCACAACTGGTCATGGTTCAAACTCTATTGCTACTGTCTTTTAGTCATATTTTAACATCTTTTTGATTGTCTTCCAGATTTTCTGTATCTTATTATGCCTGAATAATATATCATCTGGCAATATACAGTTATTAGTCCACATAATTGATTTTAAAATTAACTTTTCTATTTTTATGAGTTTATTCTGTGAACAAATGCATTCTGTCAAATTTCAATAACTTTGTAGATATTATATTCTCCAATTTTTGATAGTGCCATAAATTGCACATGTGCTTATCAAGCTCAGCGACATAATTCCCTCCTGAAGTCCTATCCATGCAATATGAAACTCAGTCACATAAAATTTCATGTTTTCTGTAATGCAGTTTCTATGAAATATGAGTATGTTCGAATTAAATTTGCTAATATTTGTAAATTTTGCACATTTATCAAATCATCCTTCAAAGATGCTGTTTGAGAAATTTATTTGCCTTTAAAATACAAGAAGGAACTTGAGGTTGACTACCCATTCTCATGGATTTACTTAATAACAATACTTAATAATATTAAACTTCGAATATCTGTTATATTCTCCTTGGATAAAGGGATTAGAAATCCTTTCATTTGTAAAAGAAACAATTTTCTTTATTTCTGCTTAAATAAATACGGACACCAAAAGTACAGAAAAGCTGCTCTTTTATTTTGAAACCAAGAGAAAAGATAAGCAAGATACTCTTTGACAAATTTTCCAGGACATCCATTGAAACTGGTAGAAGGTGGTAAAACAAAATCAAATAGAAGTTCCAAATCTCACCCTAAATGCTATACCAGAAAGGACATGATGCTTAATAGAGAACAACATTATTATTAACATCAAGATAGGACTAGGTTTTTGTCCTTATGATTATTCCAGGTTTTGCCCCCTATCTATAATGGCAACTCCAATCAAGGCAAAGCTATTATCCTTCACAAACAGTTGGGAAGAATAAAACCTGTAATTTAAAAAAAAAAGGATAACTTCTTCCTTATCTTCTTCCTGGTTGAGAGAGAGTGCAGACGAAAGCTGTGAAAATTTAACACATCAGTTCCTCCTTCTTGTCTTCTTCCTAAAAGACAAGGATGTCCCACTGGTCATATATTTAGAAAATATGTCCTGGCTTCAAAATATTTATTCAACATATACTCTGCACACAGATGTGAGTTGCAAACAAATATAGGGAGATGGAAGTATTACCCAAACTAGAGAAACACCACTGCTTTGGGAATGTTGTGTTCAGAGATGCATGAGCATCCTGGACCTGTGGGCAAGAGTAAACTAGCAAGCCTAAAACTGCAGTTTTCTCTTGCCAGTAGCAAGCTGAGTGTTGTGGGAACCAAGGACTCAAAGGCTGTGATTATGTATAACTGCAGAAGACCACTCGAAAGCTTCAGCTGAGCGTACTTCCTTTGTTCTGTAAGCGGCAAAATGTCCATTCTGTCATCCCTTGGAAAAACTTAACCCCCATGTAGAAAAATCCACAGTTCCCACCTTGTGAAGGGTTGCCAACTGCTTAGATTTATTTTTGCATTCAGGTGGACAAACTGTATTTGAGGTGCCCTTGCCCTTGACTGGCCAGGAATTCCTGGAGCACCAGAAAGGGAAAGACAGGGTGAGTCAACACCTTGCCAAGAACATGGGGTACTAGCAGGAATAAGCCAAGGTGCTTCACTGAAGCAATGTAGATCAAAATCAGCCTTGACCAGTGATATTTCCATGCAGCAAGTTAGTCTTTATTTTTTAAAAACAGAATCCATCTCTTCACACCTCAAAAGAAAATTAAAAGAAACCAGAGCAAACCCTGATGAATGGCAAGCCTCTCAGCCCATGCACGCTGCTCCCCCACCCCAGATGGCAGTGGATGGCTGTGTCAAGGGCAGAATGCAGCCGTTTTCTGTCAGCCTGGAACAAAGATTTCTGTCTGCTCCTGGTAAAAGCTGTTTCTATTTAAAGAGGGGGATTTTGAGCTTTAATCCTTTGTTTCATCATGTTGAAAAGTAAAAAAGCCACAAAACCATGCAGAATGATCAAATAAAATCTGGACTGAATTGAGAGTGCAGGTTTTTTTTTTTTTTTTTTTTTTAAAAAAAAAAAATGATTCCTTA
>VZRR01002881.1:39403-81408 GCA_013398015.1 Oreocharis arfaki
AACCCCAAAAACAAGGCGAAAGTACAAAAAAAAATTTGACTGAAATTGGAGTGCTAGTTTTTTTTTTTTTTTTTTTTTTTAAAGAAGAAAACTGATTCCTTAAAACTGTCAGGATTCCGCCCTCCCCCTAAGAAAATAATGTTAAGCTCTAATAAAAACTGTTTCTTTGAAAACATAGCACTCTTACAGATGTGCATAATAAATTATTCCTGACTGCACACTATCCCTAGATTATTTAAAACATATGCCTGAACTGAATCTGATATTTTCCTTGGAGTGGACACAGCTCTTACAGACAGCCGTGGTTGCAAAGTGCATGCTTGATATGATACATAATTTTAGTATTTTTCCATGAAACATACCAAATATTTAAAAATAATGTACAGATATGGGAAAAAGCTTTTTAGCTCTGTTTTCATTTAAAAAGCAGTAACAATCCTCTTCCTTTCCCCTTAGATCTCTTACATCCTTGTGGAAATCTTAACTGCTTAGCAAACTAAAACTTCAACTTTCTCGTGTTGTTCACTGTATGAAAAGATATTTTTCAAGTTTACAAGCTGTAGGATTAATTGTCATTGCATTTGGCTTGTCAAGCTAGGATCAGCAAGCATTTGTGGTAACAAAAGTAAATATGAGAGAGAATTAGTCAGGAAGTAATCATGCAAGATACTGAGTGATATCTGGAGGAAGTGGAGCCCAAGGGAATTAAAGGTGCTCAGGACTTTCAGTGATTGCTGTATTTCATGGGCCAAAGAAAATATTTGGCAAAAAAGTATACTGATGTGTTAAATTTTCATGGCTTTCTGCTGCACTCTGTCTCAACCAGGACAATCTATGTGTCCTTTACTTTCTGTGGGTTTTGGGGCTTTCTGTCTTTCATTTTGCAAATCTCCTATTATGTTTAACTTCTGATAATCCTACTGTGTCCCTGGGTAATCTGTTAGGCTACTATGTACTAGAATGCTAGACACTGACCAGGTATTAATTGAAGACTTTATTTGTATAAAAAGAAAGAAATTGATAAATATTTTTTTGTAAAAAATTAAAGACTGGAGAATGTATTTAAATTGATGCAAGTGGGCAGAAAATATCAGATATTGCCCTTTTCTCTGATTGTTTTTTTCTCCTGGAAATGTTTAAAGAATACGGCAGGCAGACTATGTGATGTCAAGCTTCTGTAAACTTTGCAGATAAATTGCACTTCAAAGTGAATAGACAGTGTTTTGTCATAGCTACATCTCTTAATGTCTATAATATGTAGAGACAGAGACACCTTGCTACTGACTTGAAGTAGGCAATAGGTCATTTTAAGTGAGAACATGGCATAATATAATTCATGCATGTCACACTCCACATACTATCCTATCCGGGGCAGTCCAGAGAGCTCTAAATGCCATAAAGATGAGCAGAGGACAGCGTTTTAACAATCCAGTAATTCTGGTGCTTAAACAGATCTGATATTCACCCAGACTCTGTTCCATTCACTGCTTTGCTTTGCTCTTTGGGAGCTATTGGCGTACTGTTTGTGGGTTTTGCAGATGGTAATTTATTAAAGAATACATTGGTAGATCCTAAAACTTTGAATATAAAACCTTTCTGCTTGATGGGAGTCTGGGTTGTTTTTGTTTGTTTGTTTGTTTGTTTCTGGAATGAAACATTCTCAATCTTCTCCTCACATTCCCCCTTGAAGCTCTGCTCCTGAGGATTACTGTTTTGTTGTTTGGAAGATGTTAAGCACTTACATGTCCACTGGTTACCTCCTCATAAAACAATGATAATACATTACGACAACCTGTCAGGTGTCCAAAAACTATTTCTGAACAAAGCTATACTTAGAAACAATCCCAAACTAGATGTAGTTAAGATTGTCTCCTGGCTGTCTTGCTACCAATAAGCTCACTTATTGAAAATTCACTTCATTTTCATCATTTTACTCCTACTGGAGAAGTTAATTTTATGCTGGCAGTAGCATTGCTACTTAGAAATTTTAGGTTCCACATAAAGCTTGTGATTGTTCATCTTCTGGGAAATAAAAATGCATAAATAAAACGTGTTAGATTTACTTCCTAGGACTCTTCACTTCCTAGTTTAAAAACATTTTTCTATTTGTATTCTGTCTAGGCCAGAAATGTTTTTGAGTAAAACTAGCTTCATTATTTGGAAATCCCACTTTCTTTGGGAATCTAAAACTCATTAAAAGTCCATAAAAACACTTTGGTTTCTTTGACACCAACCCATTTAGATGAGGCCATTTAAAGAGAAACACTCGAAACAGCTGTCTGCCTTCATTTTCTAAGCTGTATACTTTCACAGGATTGTCATTTGTGAAAACAGCTTTTTTTAACCAAAAGATCATTTTATTGCTCATTTCTGTGCAGCTGTACTGATGCTCAGGTGGGTTTTGGGCCATATGGTCTCTAGAAGGTCCATAAGACTCCTGGCACATTTTTTGTAAACACCAAGAAAAAAAGTTTTATTTGTATTCCACAATTTATTTAGGCTTGAGTGCATTTTATCTCCAGGAACAGTTTCTAAAGTGAAGACTTTCTAAATTTCTGTCTTGTTAATGCTTTTTTTTTGTTATTTAGTACTTACGGTGCTTCAATGAGAAAAGTGCAAGGAAAATATTTTGCGATGAGATAGATCTCTCTAGGAACTCCATCTTGGGATGCATGCACATAAAAAGATCAGAGTTTTTCAACTAGCTTTCAGTATTTAAAAGTAATACTTTAGCTTGGAATCTATGCACCAAATACTATACAAATAAAAATTTTGTTTGAATTGCTTAACTTTACTAAATTTTCTCCAAAATACTGACCTCCTCAGAAAGAAGGCTTCAAAGACCGTACATTAGAATGACATATATATTTTTCTGCTAAAAATCTGTAGAAAATTACCACACCAAACAGTATCATGTAAGTATTTTGGTACTTTTAAAATTCTCCGAAGAATACGTAGTCTTGATATAATGACCTGTAGAGTTTCAAGTTTTAGTTACTCCCTAGGTGAATATGCTTTTTAGCAAATAAATTAATTAAAATTCTTAACAGTGGTAGGATTAATGGAAGAATAATAATTTTCATAAAATAATTTGCTCCAGCATAATCCAGAAAAGCCTTTTTCTGGTTGCACAAAAATATGTATTTAACTCCTCTGTAAGTCAACCCTGTCAACCTTTTTTTTTTTTTTTAAATTGGTGATTACACATATAAATGTTTTGTTCTCGCATTGTATCTCTAGCTATGTGAATAAAATATGAATATAATAAAAGTACTCTAAAGAACTTCTAAGACTAATTTTGTCTGAGGAGAGGAAGGGTGAGTAACACGAATGTCTTGGGGCAAGAAAGAGAACAAGAAAAATATCTTCTATGACACTACTAACAGATAAAACTTCATGTTTCTAGATAAAAGATTTAGGTATCTCAATGAGATGAACAAAAATTAGGTTATCATAAAGGTATATTAAAGACACTCAATGCACAAAATATATAAACGATCTTATCATATGTACCCCATAACAAGTGTTTTAAAAACCTACTTTTAAAGATATAGTCAAGACTTGCCTGTTAAATCCATGACTGTCTGTCAAGGTAGTGTCTAGAAACCTTGAGAAAAACTTGTCCTGCTTTGAGATAGTGTGCTATCCCATAAACAGCATATTAGTTTTTCTAGAGTCCTGTGATCTGAAGTGGTTTCTGTGAAAGTTTGTCTAGACAGGAAATAGCCAGAACTCACTCTTGTGTTGTATTGTTAAATTTGGTTCACCATTAAGTTAATTGTGTTTAACTTCTGAATCTTTTGAGCACCAATAGCATAAACTTATAGGGGTGAGAACTTTAATTTTCTCTCTTTTTTTGATTCACTAATTCAAATGCTAATGACACAAAAATGGTATGACCATGGTTGAAGCAATTTAGTTTTTACCACTGTATACCTGTAAAATGTTCTACAATAGGTAATCACCTTGTCTATATTTATTACTTCATACATCCTTAAGTCCTTTGTTGACTACACCATTGGTTATAAAGCCCCCATCTGCTTTTCATGGGGTTGAAATCCACCATACATCTTCCTGTGACGATCTGTCATAGCTCAGTCTGGAATGTGGAGGCCATGACCAGTGGCTGCTGCAAGGTGTGAAATTCTGTCATTGGAGAAGGACGAAAGTCCAGTCACAGTAAGAAACCAGGACAGGTGACTTTGTAGGAAAGAAAGGTGATAACAAATCCATTTTCATTTTCACTATCGTTATGAACATACTAAGAGCAAAGACACCCTCTATCACGCATGTCAAATGTAGTAAAACAGGCTATCTTTCAAAGAAACTCAAATTACCCATGTAGCTGCTGTTCTGGGTTTGCACGGGCAGGTTTTGGTAGCAGGATGGGGAGCTACAGTGGTGGTTTCTCTGAAGAAGTTTCTGTGAAGCTGCTGGAAGATTTCCCCTGCTCCAGGCTCCAGATCCACCACTTGACAAGGCTGGGACAGTCAGCTAAGATAGCAGAGCCTCGGTGATATCACATTTATAAAGGAAAAAAAAATAGTAATGTGCACATATAATTGCATTCAGTGAAGAGAAGATTAAGACTATATGAGAGGAACAACTCTGCAGACACCAAGGTAAGTGGAGAAGGAGAGGCAAGGGTGCTCCAGGCGCCGGAGCTGAGATGTCTCTGCAGCCCATGGTGCCGACCACGGTGAGGCAGCTGTGTCCCTGCAGCCTGTGAATGTCAGCAGGGAATGCAGAGATCCACCTGCAGCCTGTGGAAGACACCCATTCTAGAGAAGGGTCAAAAGAAGGCTGTGACCCTGTGAGAATCCTGTGCTGGAAGGCCCTGGCAGAGACCTGCAGACAGGTGGAGAGAGGAGCCTACACTGGAGCACATCTGCTGGAAGGACTGCACCATGTGCAGAGCGACCCACATTGGACCAGTTTTTGAACTGTACCCTGTGGGAAGGACTCATGCTGGAGAAGTTCAGGAGAGCTGTCTCCTATGGGAGGGAGAGGGGAAGGACTCCTCTCCCTGAGCAGCAGCAGAAACAGTGTGATCAGCTGGCCATAACCACCATTCCCATCTCCCTGTGCCTCTGGGGGCAGGTAGAAATGGGAAGGAGAAAAGGGCGGCGGGGGGGAGGTGTTTTTAGGATTTGTTTTACTTCTTTTTGTACTGCTCTGATTCTGATTGGTAATAAATTAAATTAATCTCCCCATGTCAAGTCTGTTTCGCCAGTGATGGTAATCAGCGAGGGATTTCTCCCTGTCCTTAACTCACGAATCTTTCACTACATTTTCTCTCCTCTGTCTTCTTGAAGAGGGGAGTGATGGAACAGCTTTGGTGGGTACCTGGCATCCAGCTGAGGTCAGCCCACCACACTGATGACAGATTATAGCTAAAACTTGCAGTCACAAACTGATGATAGAAGCTAGTTTTAGCCTCTCATGTCTTTGTCAAATCCCATATGTAATGCACAATTTTTTATAGATTAAGCACAGATGAAAGAGTAGACAATGAAAGAATCATGAAATTCTGAAAGGGTGTAACCAGTGTGCACAAAAGGCTGTCTGCCATGTTTTTCTTTGTTTTGCAGTGCGTAGTCTCACATGTGACTGAATACCAAAGCTTCTCAAACAGAAGCATCTGACTGCTGTAGGAAAATAACTGCATCTTCACATCTGTGTAAGATGAATAACAGGCTGGTCAGCCATGGTGCAAATGACATCCACATATAGAGTCTAGCCACTTAGTTTGCATTATTTTTATTTTTACTCTTTGGCTTTATTCCACTGTGTGTATACCTACTGCACTTGAACAATGTCGCACAGGGTTTTTTAGCCATTGTCATTCTAGCATTTCAAATATTCCTATCTAGTTCTTAAAAGCACCACAGCAAAAAAGAGAAGTCATTATTTCCTATGTAATTTAACTGTTCAAAGAGCATAATTGATAAGGATTTTTCTCATATTCAGCCTTTTGAACATTTAGGATGTGGGAGAACAATCAAAGTTCACTGAACTTCAGATTCTGTCTGAATAAAGGTTTTATTCCAGGAATTGAATTTTATGCTGAGCATCCATTCATAAAATACACCTGTAAAAGCAGTACTTCTGTGTCCAGATTATATTTTTTCTACTATGTTTCTACCCTCAACAGATGGTACAGATTATTCACACATAAGAGCTCCGTTAAAAATAATGGTAATGGTCTAGGTTAAATGCTAAAAGGCCGAGATGTTCTGAGTTAATCTTGGAAATCTGCGTGTAACTCATTCAATCATCTGTCTGTACAGAAGGTCATGTGATCCAGAAGACTTTCTGCTCTAGGCTGGTCCTGTGTCTCTGATAGCCGATCATGCTAGTAACACAGAGAATATACCACATGTTGACATTCAGGAGCCGAGGCAAATACATTTTTAATCCTGATTTTCAGAATGGAGATGGATGACAAAAGCAAAGTTCAGTTTAAACTTAGAGTGAATGAAAATAACCAAATATTTTCTACCTGGTTTAGTTTGATTAGCTTGATTTAAAAAGTCTGTTTCAAGGTTCCTCTTTTTTTTTTAGTATGCTTATGAATTAATACAAATATTAACCAATTTTCTCTAAGAGTTTTGTACAACCAATAAGAAATAATATTTTTTTACTACAAAAAATATAACTTTTGTAGGAAGCAACAATAACAAATTGTTTTCCCACTTAATTTCACTCTTTTTACTTGAAAATGTTTACATGTTTGCCATATCAGATGTCTTATTCCAGGGTGCTTTAAATGAGACATTGTTTTATATTTCAGCATGCTCAAATTTCCTTAATTTTATCCATATTCAAGGGAGGTTTGTAATCCAATAGTTTGCAATGATTTCTTTGGAGATGTTACAGCCATTCATGTTTGAGAGNCCATCTCCCTGTGCCTCTGGGGGCAGGTAGAAATGGGAAGGAGAAAAGGGCGGCGGGGGGGAGGTGTTTTTAGGATTTGTTTTACTTCTTTTTGTACTGCTCTGATTCTGATTGGTAATAAATTAAATTAATCTCCCCATGTCAAGTCTGTTTCGCCAGTGATGGTAATCAGCGAGGGATTTCTCCCTGTCCTTAACTCACGAATCTTTCACTACATTTTCTCTCCTCTGTCTTCTTGAAGAGGGGAGTGATGGAACAGCTTTGGTGGGTACCTGGCATCCAGCTGAGGTCAGCCCACCACACTGATGACAGATTATAGCTAAAACTTGCAGTCACAAACTGATGATAGAAGCTAGTTTTAGCCTCTCATGTCTTTGTCAAATCCCATATGTAATGCACAATTTTTTATAGATTAAGCACAGATGAAAGAGTAGACAATGAAAGAATCATGAAATTCTGAAAGGGTGTAACCAGTGTGCACAAAAGGCTGTCTGCCATGTTTTTCTTTGTTTTGCAGTGCGTAGTCTCACATGTGACTGAATACCAAAGCTTCTCAAACAGAAGCATCTGACTGCTGTAGGAAAATAACTGCATCTTCACATCTGTGTAAGATGAATAACAGGCTGGTCAGCCATGGTGCAAATGACATCCACATATAGAGTCTAGCCACTTAGTTTGCATTATTTTTATTTTTACTCTTTGGCTTTATTCCACTGTGTGTATACCTACTGCACTTGAACAATGTCGCACAGGGTTTTTTAGCCATTGTCATTCTAGCATTTCAAATATTCCTATCTAGTTCTTAAAAGCACCACAGCAAAAAAGAGAAGTCATTATTTCCTATGTAATTTAACTGTTCAAAGAGCATAATTGATAAGGATTTTTCTCATATTCAGCCTTTTGAACATTTAGGATGTGGGAGAACAATCAAAGTTCACTGAACTTCAGATTCTGTCTGAATAAAGGTTTTATTCCAGGAATTGAATTTTATGCTGAGCATCCATTCATAAAATACACCTGTAAAAGCAGTACTTCTGTGTCCAGATTATATTTTTTCTACTATGTTTCTACCCTCAACAGATGGTACAGATTATTCACACATAAGAGCTCCGTTAAAAATAATGGTAATGGTCTAGGTTAAATGCTAAAAGGCCGAGATGTTCTGAGTTAATCTTGGAAATCTGCGTGTAACTCATTCAATCATCTGTCTGTACAGAAGGTCATGTGATCCAGAAGACTTTCTGCTCTAGGCTGGTCCTGTGTCTCTGATAGCCGATCATGCTAGTAACACAGAGAATATACCACATGTTGACATTCAGGAGCCGAGGCAAATACATTTTTAATCCTGATTTTCAGAATGGAGATGGATGACAAAAGCAAAGTTCAGTTTAAACTTAGAGTGAACGAAAATAACCAAATATTTTCTACCTGGTTTAGTTTGATTAGCTTGATTTAAAAAGTCTGTTTCAAGGTTCCTCTTTTTTTTTCAGTATGCTTATGAATTAATACAAATATTAACCAATTTTCTCTAAGAGTTTTGTACAACCAATAAGAAATAATATTTTTTTACTACAAAAAATATAACTTTTGTAGGAAGCAACAATAACAAATTGTTTTCCCACTTAATTTCACTCTTTTTACTTGAAAATGTTTACATGTTTGCCATATCAGATGTCTTATTCCAGGGTGCTTTAAATGAGACATTGTTTTATATTTCAGCATGCTCAAATTTCCTTAATTTTATCCATATTCAAGGGAGGTTTGTAATCCAATAGTTTGCAATGATTTCTTTGGAGATGTTACAGCCATTCATGTTTGAGAGTACTTGGAGACTCTTAAATCCAGAGGCCATTTGTCTGCTGTGCATATTCACTCACTCTACACCTTAAACGCTCTTGTAAAACTCTCATTGCGAAGAAAAAAGGAATGTTATGTGCTAGGGTTAGCAACAGCTCAATAATTCTAAGAGAAGAGAGAAAAAACCAGAAGCTTTCATACTGTAAAGAATATTTTTGGAGCTGCATGGCTCAGGGGATTGCAATAGGATACTGAGCTCTGCTCTGGAACTGGCTAGCAATCAGGGTCATGTCTTGGGTGCAGATAAACCATGCTCATACAACACTCCTGAGTCAGGTCATGTGATTTTTTGTTATCTTCTCAGTATGAGAATGCAGACTGAAGACTAAGGGTTGCTCTAACATCTGAGTTTTTGGGGTTTTTTAATATCTCTGTGGGAATATGGATCCCTACTAGCTCCAACAAGCTGTCCCTCTGCTGCCTTCTCTATTAGAGTGAATTGCCTGTATCAGGAATTGCAATGCCAACAGTTGTGGAAGAAGATACTGCCCAGGGTTCATGTTTACTGACAACAAAAAAATAAGTTCATCAGTTGAGAAGGACAAAATCTCACATATTTTGACTGATTAAATAAACAGTAGTGTAGAAATGATTGTTGAACCAGCTGTGCTACATTAAAGCTTGAAACTTTTTAATGGGCAATTTATATTTGATAGACACCTTATCTTTGTTTTTTCTTTTGACATATTTGAATATGTTTTTCACATTGGATGCTCTGTTATGGAGAAAATTAAGAAAATTCTGGTAAATTGTATGTCTTTTGAGCACAATAGAGATAAAAAAGTAAAAATATTTTTAATAGTTTTCAGATTGTATTGGAAATTTCATTTTCATCCTTAAAAATGGCTCTTTTTTCAGTCCTCTGATCTCTACAGTTTCTTTTAAGGAATTAACTTTCTTCTGTCTCTCTCCTTTTTCTCTTCTCCAAGGTGCATTTTACAGACTTTTGTCTAACATGTAGGAATAACAGCATGGGACTTTTTTATTTGTAGAAGAGAACAAAAATAGGCTAAAACTTTTTGATACATGATGAGGTAAACATATTCTTCATAATCAACAAGTAAGATCTGAGAATTTATGAAAAACATATTCCATACACCTTAAATTTTCTGGCCTGTCCATTGTATCTTTTGGGAGCACCAGGAGTTACAAGAGTATTCAGGGAAATCTTGGCCTTATTTGAATCTATTGGAACTAAAAACTTTATATAAGTGTCTGGGGGCTATTTTTGGCTTTGGTGTCTGTATTGACCTAAGGTCAGCCCATGTGAGTTTAATTTCAAAATAAATGTCAAAGCTCACATGTCTTTGCTTGTTAGTGATGTATCTCACCAGGTTGAAAACAGTCACCTGGTTTGAAAAGAAAGACTTTCGAATTTAAAGCTTTCTTGTATGTGTTTTATTCCTGAAAAGAGATCTCCTCTAAGTAGAAAAAATTTGGTCTTAATCCAAGAAATTAAAAAACACCTGAAGGAAAGATGTCAATTTGATATAATGTGTATTTTCCCCTTGAAACACTATTAAAATTTTCAAAAGGTTTTTCCATGCAGGTGTGAGAATATGATCATGTAAAAAAGATTATCTGTGGTCTTAGAACTGGCATATGGGACATAAGATATTATGGGTCTCCTGAAAAGAACTTGAGCTTTTTGTTGAAATGCTGAAAAAAAGTTTTATAACTGCCTTGTTACTTCTTGGGGCGTCTATTTGTAGTTGTTTCCCATAGGGACACAATATATTAATTACATGTGCTGCTTTTCTGGAAATTCTGCTTTGCAAAATAGACATACTGTGTGTTATAAAGTGAAGAAAGAGCACTCTTTCACGCCTTTTTCCCCCTGTTGACTTTATCCTTCCTTGGATTTGTGCACCATTCTGCTATACTAGCAAAGCATTAATTTGCAGGTAAAAAAATATAATAAATCACAGAGTGGACTGGCTTTCATAGGTAACATGTTCTATACTTTGGCCATTTATATAACATATAATTCATTCAGAGAGGTTTGGAGTTTTTTTAATGAAAAGAACTGGTAGATTTTCATCTCTCTTTTGTGTGCACTCATAAGTCTTTGAAATTTTGGGTCCAAATTCTGATTCTGAATTTTATGAGCCCCTTTACAATCCATGTTCTTTCTCATTTTTCCTCTCTTACTGAGGGCTTTTTTACCACACACAACTAGAAACTAAATTTGATGTCTGACATAAAAGTTCTATTTTGCTCAATTGTAATGAATCAATGATTTGCTATGACTGAGTTACTTCTATAAAGGTAGGCAGACGTGCTGTTGAGTTCAGTGCATGCAGAACTTTCTCTTGATCATCCACCTGGGCTGGATGTAGGTCAGAGTCCTAAGGAAGTTATTTCATCTTATCCTTTGAGAGTGTCTTAATGAAAAGCAAGGAATTTCCTGCAAGGGATCAATATTCCAACACATCTGCTGAAAAATATAAATCAGTTTCTAGTTCAAGTTCACTTAAGGGCAAGTTTTTCAAAACTCATTTCTTCTTTAATTGGGTATGAATGTGTTCACTGCTATATCAGGAAGAGTTGAACTAGGAGTGCATGTAGAAAATAATCAAGGATAATAGAATTCAATGTGAAAGAGTCAAATGTCCTACACCAAGTTTTGCCAATGTGTATATGCTTCAGAAGATTAGTATAATTCTGTTTCTTACTATGTTTTTGTGGTCAGAAATGAGCCAAGTGAAAAAAATACAGCATTTTCTAAGCCTTTGAAAACATCATTGATACAAATATATCTAGTTAATTTGTTCAATTGCTTCTTTTGGCAAAGGAAGTATGCTTATTTCACGTTGACATTATCAAGACCCCGTAATTCATCACTCTTGTATTGCCGTTGCAGACCAAAATATTTTCTTAGAAAGAAAAAATACATTCTTACGTGAACAATTCCATCTGGGATGTAAGACTATACTTCTTCCTTTATTCCATTGTTGATAGCCTAATCTCATGTTGAATACACCTGTGTACTTTGTTTTATCAGTTCCCAGTGTAAAATGTTATTTTAGATTATCTGAATTCTTCAGGGGGATTATTCAATAAGACAGGCTTGCAGTGACCAAGTTGACCTTTCGAATTTTTCAATAGTACACACTCTTTTTTTATTCTTTTTTGAGTTGACGTGATTCTGTATTTTACAGAATAAGGGTACTTTCCCTACTCAAATCTGTAAAATGAGAGATGCATTCCTTATTTTGCTTTCTTTGTTTATTTGTTTGACAGGAAAAAGACTGCTACAATTGTCTCTGAGTCAGTCAGTGAGGCCAGATATCTTTGAGTCGGGAGAGAAAATAAAGGTAGATTTGGTGATCTGTTTTCCAGTGTTATTTTCCAGCTGTTTTTAATATTTCCTATAATACCATTTATATGTATCTTGTGTTAGGGTCAACTGCTATACAGTATGTTCATATAGTTTTCAGAAGTATTTTCATTAGTAGGAGAAACAAAGAATTGTACAAGGATGCTATAATACACACTGAAAGCAGATGGAATATGCCAGGGTTAATGCACTGCAAACTCAGAGCTTTGAAAGATTTGTCCAGCTTAACTTCTTTAAATGGTTTGCTAACCTTTCAGAGGTGCAGCAGTAGAGAAGCCCCATTAAATCCTTATTAAACCCTGTAAACCTTGGGATTGATTATTCTAGCTGAAATTATTCCAAGAGACACATAATTTGTCCTCTTACTTCCTCAAATCTGATTTCACATTTACAGCTTTCTGTAGCATCCTTGAAACACTCATATACTCTCATGGAATAAATCATAATGGCTTGGTTGGCTCTACTTGTTTGCTCCATAGCCTATCAGCACAAGGCACACTTCTAAGAAGCAGGACTGGGAGCCTGTATTTAGCTGCTGTTCAAGGAATTATCAAAGTGATGGTAGAGACAAACCATCATGATCTCCAAGGCATCCAAGCCAAAATGGCTGAAGACTTATGCAGGGGACACTGTCTAGATGGCAGTGACATATTTTTCTTGTTTGGCTTTGTTAAATTCTTTATAGGAGGGAGGTTCTAATGTTAAAGCTTTTCCAGAAATTAGTTGAGACTCAGTAGGCCATGCTGTTCTGTGAGACTTATGTCTTTTTGGAGTAGATATGTTTGAAGAAAGAATCCGACTCTCTCAGTGAATTTCAGGACATGTGAACTTAAGTGGGAATGGAACAAGAAAATAAAGTCTAAATCCCATAAGAAGTTTAACGGCCAGACTCAGCGCAACCTTATCAGTGTTTTACTTCTGTCTGTACAGATGGTCTAATGTACCCAAATTCTACTTCCCTTTTGTCAGTAGAAGATCCACCCAGACTGCAGTAAGTAAAAACCTCTTTTGGAGATGTGTCTGCCTTAGCAAATCTGGGTTTATACTTGCAGGAGATAATAAACCAAGCCAAACCAACATGCACAGAACTTCACTACCCCCAACTGGTCACCTTGCTATTTCCCTTTGTAGATGTCTTTTTGTTTTACAGATCCCATAGTCACTTCTGAAGTTGTGATGCAGTGAAGATGAGAGAGACCAGGTGACTCAGAGCCACATAACGACTACGCAGGACTGTTCCTCTGGAATTTACCATGCATTCGCATGTAACTGCAAAAATATCACTGTCTAAAAGCACTTCCTTCGTGGATTGATGAAAGCATAGCATTTCACACTTTCCAAAACCTAGGATACCAAAATGTAGGCAATTTGTGTATTTATTCCACTGTAAATAAAAGCACCCATCTGGAGCTCTCAGAGAAAGTAACATCACAGGATTCTTGAGTAATATGAGTTGTAGAGCACCTCTGGAGCTGAAATGATATGCTGCTGAAGAAAAATCTGACAGTGTGATAGCCTCATTGTCAGTGAATGAACCCTTTCTGCTGCCTGTTCAGTGACTGACAGCCCAATCCATTCTTACTAAGCTGCGATGCCCACATTTGCTTCAGGAAAAGAGCAGGCCAGGTGGTCTGCAAGACTACATTCTTCTGGGCAAAACAGGATAAGCTCTGAAGAGTTTGTCTGTGAAACAGAACAGAAATCTGATTGCAGTTTCTGAGGTATCATGCTGGGAAAGTGGCATTTTCTAGGGAAACAAGGAACCAAACCATTTGACCTTTTAAAGGTCACTTCTAATGTCAGTAAGAAATCAGTTGGACACTAGGATAGCCATGAAGGACTGGTGTTATACCTCCTGAAAATAGCACTTCAAAGTAAGTAGACAAATGGGTTTTTTCGGTAATGTAGCTCCTTGGAAAATGTGTAAATCTTCCTCAAATGTACTGAAAACGAAGGAGAAATAAAAAATAAAAAGGAAAATGCTTGTTACTTCCCTTTGTAGATCTCTCTTCCTTTTATAAATCCCAGAATCACTTCCAGAATCTTGATACAGTGAAAATGAGAGGGACCAGATTGACCATAAATAATAAATAGCTAAAGAAAATATTTCTAAAATTTTGTTTACAAATAGAAGAAACTCAGAAAATTTCTACTCAGTACAAAATATTCTTGATTGTGGAGCTTAGAATTTAAGCTATATGAGTGCATATTGATAGTCTTTTTTATTTCTCCCTCCTGCTTCCTCTGCTGTTTGAAAACCCAAGGGGAGAGCACTTGGAGGCACAGCCATCTGCTCCTCTAAACACATCAAGTTTAATCGTGTATTTTAGCAAATTATTACACAACACATTTCATTTTTAAGGGAAAATTCTATGGTTCATTGTGCTTTGTCAGGAACTTAACAAACTGCAAAGCACATTTGGCCTTCTCTTTTAAGGTCTTTCAAAACTGACCCTTTTGTCGGATGCTCAATTCCTTGTTGTCTGTTTGCCAGCTTCTCACAAACATTTCTGTATTTTAAAATTTAATTATTTATTTTCTTCCCCAAAAGAATAAGGTGCTTTCATTGTTTTCCATCAAACTCAGTTGCAAAGACTAAGATTCAATTTCACAATTGCAACTTTTCAGTTAATTCAAATGATATGTTGAGGAATGGATGAGGACTGTTGGTCCTGATGCTAAATATAAAAACGTATAAACTCCTCTTTTCCTTTGCTTTCTGTTCTTTGATTTAATGCCCCTTGAAGCTTGGCTTGTGTTTTTGTACAAGAGAAATAGAAAAGAACTACAGGAGGAAGAGTTGCTAATGGAGGGGAACTCCATGTCCATCCTATCCTTACCAATTTAATGCCAGGGCGGGGGGAGACACCCAGAGTCTGGAGAGGGACTGCAGGTCCACAGGAGAACACTTTCAGCGCAGTACAGAGGAATTTCAGCCACTCTGGACAGTAAGCTGGCTTCATGGGGAAGCCAACTTAGCTGCCTCCATGCAAACACAGGTAGCATGATGATATAAACAAGGGGAGTCAGAGATGTGGGCACACCTGCAGGGCTGTGATCTAGCAGCATCACAGAGAAATGGTGTGAGAGCTCCTGTACTTCTCCACTCCTGGAGTGGAGAGCTGGAATGGAAAGACACAGGCTCTTTAGAAGGAAAGACAGGGAGATAAGGAGTCAGGGGTGTTTATGTCAGTGATCTGCTGGAGTGCATGGAGCTCTGTATGGGGGTGGATGAGAAGCTGACTAAGAGCTTATGGATCAGGATTAAAGGGAGGGCAGGGACAGGCGACATTAAAATGTGGGTCTGCTACAGGTTTTCTGACCAGGAAGACCAAGCAGATCAGTCCTTCCACAGATAGAGAGGACAAGCCTTATATTCACAAGCCCTAGCGGTCTTCAACCTCCCCAATATCTGTTTGCAGGACAATACGGCAGGGCACAGGTAATCCAGAAAGTTCCTGCAAAACATTGATGATACCTTCCTTCTCCAAGTGATAGAGGAGTCAACAAGGACAGGTGCTTTACTGGTCCTTCTTCTCACCAAGAAGGAGGGACTTGGTGGGAAAGTGAAGCTCAAGAGCAGCCTGGGCTGCAGTGACCGTGAATCAGCGGCATTTGAAATCCTTAAAGAAGAAAGAAGGGCCTTCAGAAAATTCACTATCCTAGACTTTATGAGAGCAGATTTGCCCTCTTCACAGGTCTGTTTCATAGAGTACCATTGGATAAAGGCCTGGGGGTTAGATAGGCCCAAGAAAGTTGGTTAACTGCTCCAAGCTCATGATGTTGGGATGATAGCATCCCAACAAAGAAGTCGAACAGAAACACCAGTAGGCCTATGTGAACAAATTCAAGCAAAAAATGGAAGTCTGCAGATTATGGAAGCAAGAACAGGACATATTCCCTGAGAGGAATATAGAGAGATTGCCAGAGCAGACAGGGATCAGGTTATGAAAGCTTAAAGCCTGACAGAATTGTATTTGGCCAGGGATGTCAAGAGGAACAAGAAAAGCTTCTAAAAGTATATTGGTGTTTAAAGAAAGGGTAGGGAAAATGTGATTCCTGTCCTGAAAGTAATGGAAGACCTTGTTATCAAGCATATCGAGAAGGCTGAGATACACAGTTACTTTTTTGCCTGAATCTTTACCGGCAAATGCTTTACTGGAAAATGCAAGTATTACCCTGCCTGAGTCACAAAGGGAAAAGGAAGGGACAGGTAGAACGAAGATCCACCATAGAAGATCAGGGTCAAGAGCATCGAAGGAAACCAAAGGTGCACATGTCCACAGAAGCTGATGAGATGCATCAACGCGCCCCGAGGGAACTGGTTGGTGAAGTGGCTGTCATGGAGGCTTATAACTTGAGACAGATAATATATTCAAGTGAGATTTACTTTATAAACCCTATTAAACCAAATAAAGCAATTAAATCAATTAAACCAATTAAGGCTTTGTAAACATTTCAATACAGATTTGTGATGTCAAATGGATTAGTCACTACATAAGTAACATAAGAATTCTTAAGGTTTTAGGAGGCTAGCCCATCAGGTACAACCATAAACACACTGAAAATTGACTTGCTTTATGATGCAATATCTTCTCAAAATTTTTAGACCACTACCTTCCATCTTTATTCTATATTGCTATTTTCCTTCCTTTATTTTGTTTTATATGCCCTACCATTCACCATTATCACCTTTGTAAAATCAAGTTTACATTTTTCTGTGGTAGAATATAGGATCAAACAAATGCTTAACTATTGTTCAGACGAAAATATGTTATGTTGGAATGTGCTATCTCATCTTGGTTTACATGATGAGTCTGTTTGCACAATGTGAAGACAAAAGATGCATGACTTACATCTAAGTTAATGTGTAGAGCTTATGCTTTGTTTCACATACCATGTCCCTGAAGCTGTGATACAGACAGACTGCACTGTAATTAATCTGTTTAAATATTTTTTTTTTCTTTTGTGCTCTGGCAATTTTTGTCACACTAAGTTTCTTAATTTTCAGGGAAACAGAATGAATAGAATCTACAATTAGTAATTAATCTGTAACTGCACAGGCTACTGCTTCAAGATGACAGTGCATCTTTCAGAATTAAACATTCAGTCACAGCATGTTGCAGTAAACTCACTGAAACTTAATATCTTCTGAGAGATTTTCAAAGAGAGCATTTAACTGAAGTCATGTAATGACACTTAACTGGATTTTTTTTGCTGGTTTCAGTCAATTGAAAACATTATTAGTGTGAAGCACAAATGGAGCTGAATTTCAAGAGGCGCTCACTGCAACTGTCTGCTCATAATGCCAACAGAACATAGTTCAATCGTTGTAACTCCTGTGACTGCTAGTCTTCTGGATCTGATTAATTGGAAAACCTGATGAGTGTCTATTTTCAGGGCAGTGTGACCCTGATTCATTGCTTGCAGTTGACTGAAAAGCACATTCCCCAAACCTGAGAAAAACACAAACTAAATGAGTTTTCTGTCAGCCTTGACAGAAACAAGAGAGGGTTGACTAGAAAAAGGTAAGATATGGATTTCATAGAAATATGATACACAGAAGTCTCTCTGAGTGTATCTCAGGAAGAAAAAAAGGTCACTATTGCTTTAAAAGCTTTTCTCTTTAAAGTCGTTGCAAGCACATTCTGCTACTGTAATTGTACCTGGTCTCATTTGTCTAAATCCTTCTCATCTTAACATATTTTCCATCACATTTATCCATGACTACACTTTCCTAACAGCCACTTTGCCTGCAGGTGGGATGGTGGGACATTAGGTACCATTGCACTAGTGCTGTTTCTTTGACAAGTGACAGGTGGCTTGTTTCTGTCCCTGAGGGGTGGGATAATTTATCTCACCAATGAGTTCAGCCTCTGGCAGCCTGGAAGCTAAGGACATTGAATGCTAACTCCAATAGCAGTTGGGGATGCATAACAAGACTATCTCTGGAACCAGCACACGGACCAGGAGGGTATCCAGCCTGCAGAACAAAATGCCTCCGAATACACTTAGCTGCTACATACTGATACAACCAGAATAAAACACACGGATCCTTGTGGCATATAAGTTACATGAAATGACTCATTTGTCATACCATAAATAATTGTAATTGTAATAGCAGAATTTCTTAGCAGGAAATATCAGAGATTTGAATTAAAGTGCAGTATGTGTATCAGAAATATAAGAGTAACAATAATAATAATAATAATAATACTGAACTTGTGAGTAACATTTAATTAAGGGAAAATCTTTTCTACAAATATAGCCATCTTACAGAAGAGCTTACACATTTAGGATTTACAGAAAACTACTACTCAGACCTATGGAGATGCCTTGCAGTCCACATGCAGTCATAGTTTATAATTTCAGATAAAGTTAAAATTACTTCAAAATGTCGTATTTGTGTGTATTTCACTTCCATCTCTATTTTACCATTGGTTGTATGGACATGATAATATTTTTGCCTGAGCTGGAGGTGCGAGGAGAAGATAGCTGAGATACTGCCTATTAACAATAAAGCATTCCTGTGGGATAATTAAAATAACCGTGAAGTGTTTTCAGTCTGTTGTTAAAAATAGTGTGATTTTGCTCTTAATTTGAATGTATTTTTTTGAGTTACCAATTTTTTAGAAGATAAGAAGAGACCAGAGGGTGGGAATTCAGATTCAATGTCTATATATCCCACATAGGAGTATGTGGTCTTTTTCAGTGCTACTACAGCACCAGGTTACAGGAAGAACTTTGATAAATATAATTATTTAATTAAAGGAAATTGAACAGTGAAAGCAAATAAACACAATCATTCCCTCATTACAAACTGATTTCTTAAAAAAAACCCAAACAACAATATAAATTAGTTTTATCTTTATACAAATTATGTTGCCCATGTTATTTCTTTGCTGGGAACACGCAGGAGGAAGACAGGAAAGTAACTTATTTCTTAACAATCCAGTAACTGGTAGATTTATTAGTAAATTCTTACAAAAATCATCCTGAATGCAAAGAAAACTCCACAGTACATATCTCCAAAGTAAATCATGCCATTTATATGTCAAAAACTATTGAATCTCTGTTAGGATGAAACAAAACTCATTACAGGTCTGTGGTCAGGGCCTTTGTATTTTAGAAACATTTAAGGTATTGATGAAAACTCACTTTATGAGTTTCTATTTTATTCTTGCAAGTAATCATGATACAAGCAGTAGAAATATTATCACAAAGCACTGGGGCAGATAGGGAGCAGTAATAACGTGCAGATTATGAACAGTGCTGGCTATTAACTGGTAGCTCTCTTATGGAAGAATTATGGATAGTCTTAAATCAAAAGTCATTGTGCTGTAGCTCAGGCTGGGTCTAACACAGATTACTAGATGAGACTGATACACTGGGGACAAAACACCCAACTGTAGTGGTTCCTTCTGGCCTTAAAATGCATGGAACAGGGAAAAAACATACGACTGATGCCAGTGTGAAAATCCACACTGAAATAAAATCAAGAAACATTTTCAGGCAGGAAATAAGAAAAAATCCCAGCACATTGCTCTTTTTTTTAGCTGAAGGTTGTCTTTGAACACTCAGACCATTAAAAAGAAATCCCCTCCGTGGGAGAGGAGCTATGAACACTCAGTGAAACAAGGAGGACACAGAGCCTTCTAATACAGGATATGTGTATGCGTGGGTGCAAGCGTGTGTGAGCTAGTGTTATTTCCAACCTCATTTATGGATAAAATTATTGAATTTTTTGCAAACAATTGTTAAATTTGGCATGATTCTTAAAATGATAAAAACCGCAGGCCTATTTACCCTTACTAGTAGAGTATTATCCCTGAAATGCCTCCTAATTCTATAAATTTTTATCTTGCATGAGTTATTGAAACTGGTTTCAGTAACTGAAGATACTGAGGATTGAAATGGAATGCAATAATTTAATACTAAAAGCTATATTTCCTATAAAATAAATGAAACCAAAAATTAATAGTAAAGAATCACTATTAATGTTTTGTTCTTCTAAATAATGACTGGAAATTCTTCCAATTTGCCCCTTCTTCACTCACAAAAAAAGTAGTTACTTTTTGTTTGTTTGATTGTTTGTTTGGTGTATTGCATATGGAAAGCAAGAATGGTGAATTTGCTATATGGTAGAAAAATGTAATGAGTATATTTAGCCTTGGAGTAATAAATCTAGAGTTTAATAGATAGAATAAAAGCTTTCCTAGCACATGCAAGCAAGATGCTTTCATATGAATCTTGGCAGCCAAGAAAGGGAAGAGCAAATAAAATTTATGGTATGATCTGTGGCTACATGAGTGCAGATGTGCACAAATATCTTCCAAAGAGAAGGCTTCCTCCCCTTCTACTTTCATTAATAAATACTTTTTGGAGAAGTTATCATGTGGCCATTAGTACATGTGCAAATAAATACCAAATAATTCAGCCCATAGTTGGTGTTTAGATGCTACACTTAATTTTCAATCTGCATTTCATGAATTCATTTAGCGCCGCCTTTCCTCTGAAAAATAGAGGATATGGTTCCTTCCCTATGTCTATTCTGATTATGAATAAGCACCTTTAGACCTGAGGTGTTAAAAGGTTTCATTTTTTTTTTTTTCTGAGCAAAGGATTGATTCTCCAACAAATACCAAAATTTAAGTAGATTGTCTGAGTGGATTTTAAATATTTATTACAGTTCAGACTGTATCATCTTTACACTTATGATACCTGAGTGCCCTTTTTTCTTTATTCCTCTTTAAAGCTTTTTGAGTGCAGATTTAAAATTCATTGCTCTTTTTTAAGTAAAAGAAAAAAATCTGTTATTAGCTTATAACTTGCTTATAGGTAGCTAAGAAGGTAATGAGTCAGCTTTATTTTATTTACAGTATTTCACAGAATCATAGAATCACAGTATATCTTCTCTGGACACACTTTTAGTGTGATGTCCTTCTTATATTGTAATAATAGTTGCATTATTTCTTGAGCAGGTTCAAGGCACAAATCTCTAAGAAGTAAAACAGATCCAAGAAGGAACTTTTTGCTCAAACCCTGTAAGAGATAAAAAATTTTTCAGCTCACCATGTATAAAATAAATGAATGGGCCACTCAACCAGTTCTGAACAAAATTTCATTCTTCTTTATCTAATGAGTAAATGTGGACTGCTTTGCCATATAATATGAATTCCTTTACAAAGATCCCTTTCCAGTTTCTATATTATATGGTATACATCATTTTTTGATCCAAAAAAACCCCCAACAACCAAAAACACCTTATTGGAGAAAACTGTGTTTACCTAGTGCCAAAGATAGAGCCACATCAGATGGAAAATTTGAATATGCCGAATGGGAGGTTATACTCTTAATTCAATGTGGATTATCTCAGATCTCGAGATTCAGACAAAGCTTTTATTTTCCTGAGACTGGTTCACCACAGGAATCTCATTTGCTCTGCTTATATCCTGCAAAGGCTTTCATTTTCCCCACAATACCCATAACAAGTGGTGACGTTTAAAAAACTTTTAAATCTTCTTAATGGCAAAGACAAACTTTAGGTCTTCCACACAGGTTTAGGCTCAGAATCCATATTTTATAATTTCACTCATGGAGTGAAATTAAGTGACACGAGTACTATCAAAATTGTCCTATCTTGGACCATAGGCTATTAGCTTTTTCAGTTACAAAAGAACGGTCAGTTTTTGTGTGTGTATGATCCAACAGTGTAAAAGGCACAACTGTTGTCCAGAGGTGCTTTGGTGCATAAGTAGTTACCAATTACATAAAAGTAGAACTTCAGTTCTTGTGGGTCAACATAGGCCCACGGATTTCAGTCCAACTATAACATTTTATAGCAGTTAGAAATCCCATCTACTTGTGCTTTTTGTGTGAGAAATCAAATGCATATGGGCCAAGGGATTACAGTCTTAAAATTCCCATGGGAAGACTAAAATGATCACAGTACACTTACAGTATGTGGCATTCTGGATTACTGACCATACTGAGAGATGTTTTCATACAGACTGTACAGTATATGTATTACATCAGAATTAGTCTTTGCATGGAAATATTGGCCTTTAAATTTCCTGGCTGCTGTAATTTTAAGTTTGTAACACCTTCTGTATTAATATTAGGTGCTTATTTTAATGAAATTTGTAGGAAGAAGAGGAGATGAAAAAGAAGACAATTATCAAAAAGAGCAAAAGAAGAAGAATTAGATACATGATTAATTTAAAACCCATGGGCAAATAAAGTTCTCTACAACAAATGTACAGATGCCAGTATCCTCCTAGGTGACCTACTCAGTATCTTCTCTATCCCTTTTCTGTTCAACACTTACATGGCAAATTCCATTCGTAATCCTAGCATCGTTTCTGCAACTGACATTGTGAGGAACATCTACTGTAATATTGCTAACAAAAACCATGTAACTCATCATGTAATTGTCAGAGGCTAACACCTGAAAGGGTGCCCTTGCAGAGCAGGAGCTGGTTCTCCTGACTATCAGCATCTGCTTTGGTGCTGGCAGCAGCTAAAGCACAAAGGACTTCTTCACTAATCAGCTGCTTCTGCTTTGTGAGCCTCCTAATCATTGCGAAGAATGAAACACAAAGGCAAATGTAAAGTCTGCAGTCATGTTTAAGAAAAAAAAAAGAGAAAAAGAAGAAAAGAGAAAACTGGGGCAGGGAAGGGGGGAGACTTTGGTTTGGTTTGGTTTGGTTTGGTTTGGTTCGGTTTGGTTTGGTTTGGTTTGGTTTGGTTTTGTTTTTCTACAGAAATAATTTTAAATTAAGCCTCTGGTCTATCTTTTGTCCAACAGTCGTCAGAGGATCATGAAAAAGAGCACAAGTAAGCACTGGAGGCATTATTCAGTGTTTTCTTATTTGAGGACTTCCTGCCCGCTAAGCCTTTATTCTGCATTTAGCCACTTTGTAAGTCCAGGACTTAGAAAAGTGAATATCATAAACTGTGACAATGTTTGTCCAGTCATGGTGATGGAAACTTGTACAGAGGTGGTTTCAGCTATCATAATCTTGGTCTTAAGATGTATAAATCATTGCAGCACATCACACTGTAAAGTGAGGACATGGCATTTCTTTTCTTTAATAACTTCTGGATCATTATATTGCTGGCAGGATCATGCTATTTGTAATTTACACAATGACCGCTTGATTGAATCAAAACCTATTTCTATGTACTCAAAGCTTCACACACACCCTCCCCCCCCCTCCCCCCAATTACTCTCTGTGGTTTGCTCTACATTGCATTGTACTTATCCCTGAAGATAATGGCGACAATTTGTCATCTCCGGCTTTTTTGTTGTTGTTGTCGTAGTATTTGTTTGTTTGTTTGTTTGTTTTTCCTTGAAAGCTTAAATTTAGCAATAAAACTTTTTTGAAAGTACTAACTCCCTAATAGCTTGGAACAGGGTTCCTATCTGAAGCCACAATGGTATCGTTCAGGTGATTCTTCCCTTCATTAATTCCTACATTTTCCAACATAATCACTTTGTGATTAATGAGTGTAACCCTCACTCAAGTAAGAGAGAAAAAACCAGCAAGTATCCAAATGAGTCAAAGCAATCTGTATCAGCTTCAACCACACTCAGCTCCTTCTGTGGGCATTATTGGTTGTGTTCATCTTTTTAGCTTTCGGATAATGTTGTGTTTGTGACATTCAGAGGAGGACGATGCAGAAAAGATAATGAATAAAAAAATTGTAGAGACACTGTTTTTCAGTTTAGGAAATTCCCTCATCATTAACATAATATCACCTCTATTCTTTGCCTCCTGCTTGGCATCAGTGCCACTTATGTTAGTCACGGGCAGCGTAGTGCATCATAGTAGGTGACTATCATCTAAACACTATGGACAGGTGGCCTTTAAAACAGCATGCAGCAGGGATTTTAAGAGCTCTTTCTGAGGAAATCTGGAAATCTTCACAGCTGAGAGCAAACAATGCAGCAGTGCTGAATATCAACATTTCCAATTTGGAAATTGTCAAGAGCTGACTGGCTTTAAATGCAGGAAATAGACAAAAATCTGTAGAAAGACAGCAAAACAATTCAAAACAGAATGCAATGTCACCCACAAATGTTTACAGAATAATTGCATTTCCCTGTGCCTAAAGGTGATGTTGCTTACCTTTGAGAGAGAGTGCCATGAACAGTGCACTCCTAATCAGCTCTGCAGGGAAGAAAGTTATTTCCAAAGAGGTCTGACATAATTTGAAGCTACTTGTCTCCATCCTTGAGGAAGCTAGTCTGTCTTGTGGAAATGTGAAAGTACTTGAGATAGCTGAGTGACTGTAGCTATGTCTCCAAGAGCCTTCTGGAAGGATGGAGGAGAGAGCACTCCCAGAGCAGAGTGAAGGGGATTAAAGGGGATTGTCTGAGTTGCTCCCTTAGACTCTTTATGGTTCATCACTGGGGTGAATAGAAGCTTCTGTAGATGACCTCTGACAGTGCATGATCTACAAATTTGAGCATCTGAGAAAGGTTCAAGCTCATATTGAGGATATGTTTGAAGACTGCTCGGCTTAGTGTCATTTGTGTGCCCCCATCTTTTAGGTCACTCCCAGAGAATTTGGTGGGACTCTTACGAAAATTATTGCTCTGGTCTTCTGAAGAAAGTATGAAAATAGATAAATATGATGGGGTTGATTGTTTCTTCAGGTATGTTAAGTATTATTTCCTCATAAAAACTGCAGGTATGACTATCCGAAGGTCAATAATCAGAACCAGGAGCTCAGCTTCTCAAAATGCCGCTGTTTATCTAAGCCCAAAGTTATTTACATCAATCCAAATTTGTGCATGTTTCTTCTAATTGCTTGTCACTTTGTTGCAAGTGGATGTTTCAAAATACCAACTCAGATTCACATTACATATTTAACTATATCAACACCGCATCTAAACCAGGGATTGTTTCAAATTGCCTGCCTTTCAGTTTCTGTCTACTTAGTGAGTTTGCATGCTATTTCATAAATTAACAACAATTTCTAACCTGCTGATTAATTTCCAAGGGTGAAAGGTGAATGTTCAATTACTTCCACCACAGTTAACATAAACATTGACCTGATCAATTGCAGCGCTCCCTCTGCACCATAACATAGCCACAGATTTATCTTTCCTGCTCTGCTTTGCTCCAGGCACCTGATTAAAAAGCCCAGACCAGTGTCTGCTTTTATATGCTTACTTTGATTTTCACTTTGGAGCACTTTACCAGGACTGCACTCATGCCTCCCTGCTGCTCCCTGATGCTTTGTGGCATTTATTGTCTGAGTTTTCCTCTCAGTGTGGCACCACAGTCTAAATGCATAATATTCCTTCTGCATGCAAGGATAATCCACATCTCCTCATCACTCTACTGCACTAGGCATGATTTCTATAATATTGTGAATATATTAGGGAAAAAGCAATCACAGAAGGCCCTGGGTTTTTCAAGTTGCCTCGGAAGGCTAATAAAATTCACCATATGTTTTTCCTATCTGTTATGAACCAGGCTTCACTTCTTAAATCCATGCAAGAAGCTGAAGGTTTAGTGTGATGATGTCATCTAGATCAATGGCTTACTAGAGTTATTGCTATTAATCATGGCTTACTATTGGTCTGTTCAAAGCCATATGGGGCATAACACTAGTACAAAAATGTTCATTAGGAAAAACGACTTTGCAGAAGTAAAGACTTACAGAACTTGCACATGACTTGGAAAAGGAAAAATAAGATAAAAAAGATTAAACTACCCCGTATTGCTTAAAATGAAAGCCCTTTCAAATAAATGACAGGGATTAACGTTAATCTCATTATCCATACAAAAATCTGAAGAATAGGAGAACGCATTTCAATGTCTAAAAGTGATGGCATTTATTTAAAAATTTTTGCATGAGAATATTTATTTTCAAGCTTTACACATGTTTTTCCAGTCTGTGCAATTTCAAGCTTTTTAATATTGCCACCAAAATTCCATTATCTATCAATGCTGTCTTTAGTTTCGAAGAATTTGATATGGCATTAATAACAGAACAGAAACTTCTAGGTCTGATACAATTTCCTTTGTTGGAGCAAAGCCAGCTCTGTAAAATGTGATACAACAAAAATACAGAATAATTTTAAATATTTGGTTTTAGTAGTAGAAAGTATCTCTTCCTAAGGCCTGGAAGCAGGATTAAATAACATTGCTTCCTCTCCTCAATATGAAAAGACTAAAAGTGCATTCAGCAGTTATATGAGTTAAGAGTAAGATTATCTATAAACAAAAAGAGACAAAAACAACTAAACCCAGCTAACTGTCTCATTTTTAAAGGA
Organism: Oreocharis arfaki; assembly: GCA_013398015.1. Lineage (NCBI taxonomy): Eukaryota > Metazoa > Chordata > Aves > Passeriformes > Paramythiidae > Oreocharis > Oreocharis arfaki. The sequence goes on from VZRR01002881.1 coordinate 65,788, forward strand.
CTGTGGTAAACTGATAAACACCAGTGATCAATCAGATATTTCTTCGGATACAGCAGTGATATTTTTGATTCATTATAAATCTTCAGACCTTCCTGTGAAATGGTCAGCTTTCATATCTGACATGGAGAACACACTGGAGGTGACCTGTGCATTTGGAGATGTTTTCAAAGACAGACAACACTGCATTCTCAGGTTTATATAAATCACACAATTTTAGCGGTTTAAAATTGGTAGCAAGGTCAGGTCATTTTTAAATGATTTTGAAATTCGGATTTTTAAATTTGAAAATGCCTATAAATCCAACCAGTGTAGTTACTTTTTTTGCCATGATCATCTCACATCAGAGTTGAACAAAAATGGAAGTAACCAAACAGGTTCCTTATTCCTTATATGACTATTTTTAACATTAAAACCCAGACACTTACTTCAGAATACCTCTTTATTGTATTAGACACTCAGTTCAAACTGATCAAATAACAAGCTTTTAAAATTTGACTCTCTATGGGAAAAAAAGAGAAAAAAAAAAGGAAAAAAGAAAAGTTCTGCCTTCTAATTTTACTTGCCATTATCTTAATAGCTGAAGTGATGATGTGTGATATGTGAGCTCTATTGTAGTATGCAAAGGTATGTAATAAGCATCTATGATCAGAAATTGAAATTAAATGAAATTAAAAGAGTAACTGATTTGTTAAACTCCAGATTAATTCTTTGACAGAGGTTTAAATCATGAGTAAATGTCTTTCTTAGTTACATGCTGTTATTCTACCAATTTCATATTGGAATCTTTGGATACTGAGAGTGATCCAAGAAGTTTATAATTATTACACCAGTATAATGACCCAGCCTGGTCTTTATTAAAAATTTCTAGCTAAAATAGAAAATAGATACAAATCAAGTGATTTGTATTTAAGTATTTCAGTTACTACAGTATGATTCTCATGACAGCAAAAATTGACTGAAGTTTTATTTGTGCAAGGTGGGGACAGGTTTTTAGATTGCAGAGACTAGCAAGGGTTCCCTGAACACAGAACTCTCAGTTATATGTACCAACTGAGGAACACAATTTTTTGCCTTTAGAGATTAGAGGGGTCTCCCTTTGGTCCTAAATAGCAAACCAGGTGTGAGAAAAATCCTTGCCATAGTAATAGAATAATGGCTGTAGAGGCCAATGAAGTGGTCATTCCCCCTTCACTGCCCTCTCTTCTCCCCCTCCCAGGAAACACTGTATTTGATAAAACTGAAACATCTTGGATGAAATTCTGCTTTTGAAGACAGCAGAGTCTTCACAACATAACTGAAAATTAAGAATATTTGTGCCTCTTAAATGCATACTTCTTTTAAAAAATATTATGAATTAATATTTTCATTTACTACCATTTGCAACATTTCCTTTAGCATGTACTAGTATCTTATATTCAAGACAAATTCATTTACTTCCCCTTTTTCCTCCCTTCTTCTTTCCCAGTGGGGGAAAAAATAGTACATTTTAAGGGAAAGGAACTGATTAATGCAGAAGGAAAACACGAAAACTCAACTGTGAGTCCTTCACCTGAGCAGTGAGGGAACAATGAATCTTTGCCCATAGTTTCTAACACAAATTGTGTAGGCATTCTAGGTATTCAGATTATATCATACCATTTTCCAGACATACCATCAGGGCTCTAGAGGGTGTTTAAAACAAAATCTCATTTAAGTTTCATCAGTCAGTTTCAAAATTTTTCTTCTTAAAACCAGCAACATGCTACCTCACCTTGTCTGCACAACCCAACAAACAGGCTGTAGTGGCAAAAGATTAATGCCAATCTAGGTGCTCTCAAACTCAATGTACTCACAGCAAGGCGGAGGGACAAACTACATCTGGAAGAGGAAAGAGGACCTGCCATACCAAAGGAGCAAAAAGCGGTTTCACAGTCCTGCCAGGTGTCTTACAAACCGTAGAGACTCCCCTGTCACTAACACTGTTGAGACAGTATAGCTGGGTGAAAAGACCATGGTGAAAATGCCAACTAATTTTCATACCAAGTTAGGCCTGAACTGTGAAGCTCTGAAGATGCCCAACAGAGTACATGTTACTTATCCAATAGAAACAGACTGAGATTTACACTTCTCACCCTATTGAGCTCAGCGGCAGAGATGTAATCACTATTGTCTAGAAAGGAGCAGTACTCTTCAAGTGGTCAAATCGCTGAGTCTTCACCTCTGAAGTGCTCAGTTTCATGGTAGTTGTTACATCTAATCAGCCAGACAGCAGAACAGCATGGGATAGCCTTGTCTGATAACAATGGCTCTGCTAGGTGTGGCTCTATCATCATTTTAAAATAAAAGGTGTCAAGTGAATCAAAACAGGTTGTTTTGATCTCCCTGCTTGGGTCTCTCATGTTTTTCCTATTTGCTGAATAGACTACAGAAATGCAAACATCTCATACTTACTTTTATTGTATGTGAACTGGAGTAAGGGTTAAGTATCCACACAATTACAGGCTGCTCTTTAGGTAAAATCTTCTGCTATTCCATGGCAGTGAATGATACTTGAAAAAAAACAAGGGAAGAGAAAGAAAGGAAAAAGGGAAGAGAACACATTGAGTACAGTAAGTATAAGATACTATTTTATTCCCTCCTTGTCACTAATGGGGAATTTTTACTGAATGGAAGAAAAATGCAAATGAAAGAAAGTGTGGGTTTCTCTGTGTTTGTTTGTTTCCTTGGGGCTTTTGGTTGGTTGTTTTTTCAAACAAGAGCTATTTTAGTAGTATTAGATTTGTTTGCTCTCTTTTCTCTCCCTGTGAATACAAAGAAATTGACACATATTTTACAACACACAGTGTCACAAACCTAATATCTGTTCAGTGGATCCATAAATGGATTTCATACCTCATTAATACACAAAAGTTTTTATGGGTATTAATAAGTAATGCTAAGTAATTGGGCTTTTAAAAGGCAAACTTATCGTATCAGTTGAAAATGTCAAAACAACTCATCTTTGCATCTTAAAAAATATTTTTTTTCTGACCATCCTTTTTTGGATGGATATTTTCGGTATTGTTTTGTGGATATTTCCAGTATTATACATTTTTATATTTATGAACTGACAACAAACCTGAAATACTAAAATGGAGATTCCATCCTTTGAAATTTGGTACTGAACTTGATAACAGCAATGGACAGTTTTCATTTTATCTCCCCAACAGAATTGTCAGCATTGTTAGTGTGAGTAACAGAACAAGTATTTTCAGATCTGAATATATATGTTGCTTTTGGATATTGATCAGTCACTAAAAACTTGTGCACACTTTCATTTAGAACTAAATATTGGATAATAAGGATCTACAGCACAGGTTTTTGGTCTTGTTTTCCTTTGTTGTTGTTGTTTTGTTTTCTTTTAATGTGGGTTATATTTGACATCTTGAACTAGTTTCTAAGCTTACTGGGCCTTTAGCATAGTTTGAAGTATGGCTTTATTTCACAGCAAGCAGCATTTACTGATTTGCTGGCGTTTCATGTAAGAAGCAAGTTTTAAAATCCCAAACCTACCAATAAGGACTAAAACGATGCCAAATGTATTGCTTAAATCAATAAAAACTTCAGAAGCCAGTTTATGATTGAAGGCTGATAATTAATCATAATTAAAGGAATATGAGAGTTGCTGATTTATATACTTAGAAGATGTTACTTCTTGCTTAAGTTTGGAATCAATCATCTGAAAAATTACGCCTTTTTCTTTTCCACATATATTTTTCTTTCATGAAGATAAGTTTATTTGCTAAGATGAAAAAAATCTACTGCAGAATTTTTATGATTAGTGTTATTACAGTCTGCCTTGGAATTTCAAGAAAATGTCTTGTCTGTTAGTAGTGGAAGATGGGTTATCCATGATCTCTAGTAACTATACAGAGACAATATATTAGAAAATTTGCTCTGCTTTTGAGAAAGAAGCCCTAAATCTCACTAATTATTTGGCACAGATTCTGCATAAGGGGAAATCCCAATACTCATTGCAAGAATAGTAAATACGCAGTGGAGTCATCTTTGCACATTTGACAACTGGGTCAAAGAGCTCAAGACATGCTGCTTCTAGTGGAGTAACACACTTCTCTTTTCTTAGTCTGACACACAACCTGTTAAGATGTGATCTGTAGGTTTTTTAAGCAATTAAGGAAACTGTATTAATAGCACTTATTAACTGATATGATCCCCATGATAATTCATAGCAGATCAACAACCAATGCAGTGGTCTCTTAGCCAGTCTGTAAAGTCAAGTCTATTGCCTGGGGTCTCCTCAAAAAGCTTATCCTGTGCATCCATCCATCTGCAGTCAGTTTCTCACTACATTTCTCTCATTCTACTGTGTTTTATTATTTTAATCTACTAAAAAACTCCTTTGTGTGCCACAACCATGCCTGATCCACGTAGCTCATGTTAAGGCAGACATGATGATTTTCATGTGACCGTAGTGTAAAAAAACTACCTGAATCTTACGACAAGTTACTGTATCAATGTACCTCCATCACCAGATTTTGAATGGTTTTGTCTGTATGGATCTCTAGCTAAGGAAAATTACTTCTCAGTCTTACAATCAGCCCTTCAGAAAAGGCAGCATAAAACCTTAGAACCTTGAGGAAACATCATGAGGATTTAAAGCCAGCAACTGTAACTTCAGCAATGACAGAATATCAGAGGCAGTACACAAGCTGTAACAACAACAAAAACAACAAAAAAATTGAAAATAGTTTCTCTTCCTAGGGAGTGGAATAATGTTTGTAGAACTAACTAGCTGTAAACTTCCCTAAGGAGTAGCAAGAAAGCAGCGTGGTACCTGCAGCATTTGAACGAGCGGAGCAGCAGGGTGTAACACCAAACTCTGTTGCTGTTAACAGTCATGATGAACCCAGAAGAGCCAGAATAAGCTAGTAACAGCAAACTCAAAGGGAAAAAGACAAAGACTCAGCTATATGAATCATGAACAACAATACTTCAAAGCTCTGCTCTGAAGTATTTTTGAGCATTTGTATGGGAGATTTCATAGGAGAGTTTACTGCCATTGAGAAAAAACGTAGATGTTAATAAACAGAGTGACTATTTTAATTTAGCACATAACAGCTATGCATTGACTGATACACAAAGAAATAACATGCTATTTGACAGTAATTTCTCTAAAATATTTCTTCACCTTTTTCCTAGAAATAAGAGGGATGAAAAATACTTTTCCTCTGTTACATATCATATTATCACAGAGCACTGAATGTGATCTGAGAACAGCTTGACATAAAGATTTAAGATGCTTCAGCAGATTTTGTCAGCCTAAAAGAACAGACAGGCTGAGAACCTAAGGAGTAAAGGAAACAAAATGGAATTGCTCTAAGTACAGCAAGAACTAGATCATGTTTTGTCGAAACGGGATTTGAAGGTTATTATAGTGTCACTGACATTTTCTTTACAACTGTCTATTTCCAGTGCTTCATAACTCAGTAATAGGCATTTGCTCTAGGCTAAACTAATAGAAGAGGTCTCAGTCTCAGAGAAACCTGCTCCGGTGTATGGGAGTACATATGTGCAAAATAAGAGAAAGGAAAGAAAGGATTGGAAAGAGATCTGGGAAATGTCTTTATAAGGTACATATTTTTCTTAATTCAATGATCACACTTATTATCTAAAAAAGTAGATTGAGTGTTTGTCTCTACTCATTATTATGGTTTTAGTTTGTTTATGTTATAGTGACTAAGGGATTCAGGTAAGATGGGCTTTGTGACAACAGATAGCAACTCTATATTTAATGTACGTCTGCATCTGTAGCTTTCTATTATTTTGGTTTCTGGACTCAAAGCTTTTTGCATTGTGTTGCAGATCCTCCTAAAAACATACATGGATATTACTTTATTTTATCTATAAACTTGCTTACCTTGCTAGTCTTTCTCCGATCAAAAGGAATGAAGTGTGGGTCCCAGATGTCCATAAACTACAAAAACAATTCAGATTATTGGCTGCTGTCCCTAGGGCTATCACTAGCACAAGAAAGACATAAACCTTGCTAGGCATTCTGTGTTTTCTCATTTTTAATGTCCAAATGAAGTGGCTGAAATTCAGATTCCACTGAAGTCAGTAACACTGCCAAGCAATTGGCAATTTGTCCAGTCACTGTGATTTTTGATTGACCTGCAGATGCACAGCAAGTCCTGTTTAGCAATGTGCAATAGACTTATCATGCGCTTCCAGGGTCAAACACATTTGTGCCAGAACTGTCCAAAAAGTCACATTCTCTGCATTTTCGGTATTGCGCAATGAGCTAGTGAGCCAACAGTTGCCTGGATAAATGACTCGGCAAAACAAAAAAAAAGGTCCAGGAAAACATTCTAGTTATAGCTAAAGTTACGCTATTAATAACTTACATTTCCATAGGAATGGGAATATGTGTCTTCATCCTCTAATCTCTTACATCAATTTTGGCTCCTATACTTGTTCAGATGGAAGTAAAACATACTTTTCAAGATAATGCAAATCAATTATTATAGATAGAAATATTACTAATAAGCTACTGTAATGGAATTATTTGGATTAGTATTAAAAACATATAAAGAGGTAAGACTAAGACTAGAGTCAGTGGTACAACAACAACATGCTATAACATTCTTTGCAGGACTAGTACTTCCCTGAGTAGATCATCAGTGTCTTATTCTGAACACTTTTTTGAACCTGCACAGAGAATTCATCAGATAGCCAATTTTAAAGGAACTTATGTAACAAAACCTATGGATACTTAACAGATAAGAGGAAGTTTTACACATCGTCACTCATTCTGTGTAATTTCATGTGGAACAGCTGCTGGTAGTGGAATTTGCCAGCAGACGAAGTGCAAAACCTTAGCAACATTTCAGGGGGCACAGGAGGAGCAAAACATTTCCAATTTTTTATATATTTTTCTGGATATTGGGAAGAACATGGAGGAAACATTGAACGGCAAGTTTACAGAAGCATTTTAAAACTATTCAGTTTAAAGAATTTTGAAAGAAGGCAAGAGAGTTGCAGAACCAAAATACTATCCTTGACCTCGGACTCACAAAAGTCACACATATAAGGCAGAATAGTGCAGAACCAAAAGTAAAACCACACGGCCAATAACAATTTTATTTCTAAACTGATAGATTTCAATCATGATCCTCATATAATCATGGCTGCAGATATCACCATTTCTGTAAAGAAGGCTCTAACATGTTTTTGCCCTGCTTTGAACTGAGCTGGGTAAGGAGGAAGGAGGTCTAGTCCACTCGGTTCTGAAAATCTTCACTCTCTCACCAGCACTTAGTGTTTGTCTCTCATGGCAATGGGAGTCAGAGTTTCAGGTCTGTCAGGTTACACCAATTATTTTTTTTTCCTCCTCTGTCTCCCTTGGCTATCTGATCAAAGTGCTCCTACCAGCTGCAGTTCTGACAGAAGCTAAAACAGCAGGCTGACCCGTGAAGTGAGAGAGGCTGTTTCTCTCAGGTTTGTAGAGCCCAAGTCATCCCACTGTTATTAACAGCTGTAACAATTACCTCTCACAGATCAGCTGCATTTTGGGCAAGGGAGAACAGTGTTGCTTGGGATGGCTGTGGTTCTACAGTACAGAGGAGAGAAGACAGAAACACAGGCAGGCAGAAAGGAAGAAAGACAAGAAAGAAAAGAGGGCAAGGGAGGGATAGAGAGGAAGAAAGTGGCAAGGGACAAGTGGGAAAAGAGAGTTCAGCAGAAGGAAAGATAAAAATGAAGGAACTCAAGAAGTAAAAAAGGGGGGAAAGACAGAAGAAACAAAAGATACTTATACTTACAGAATAATTCTCCCCCTCTCCCCCCTGATAGTTTTGTAATTTTTTTTTTTGGGGGGGGGGGGGAAGGCTGTCCTTCCCTCCTTGTTGCTCTCTTGAATCTCATTTTCTATATTTTTTCAATTTTTCTCCTACATGAACTCCTTATCCATGTATACACAAGACCTGAATCACAAAGTAAGAGCTCTTCCTCTACGTGACATCAGAAGCAACTAGCTGAATCCAACCTTAGATGGATAAAGCTTTTTACATAGAAAATCTTGTCCTATTTTGGTGAAGGTGTAAATACAGCTGTTTTTTCCATTTGAATTATCTCTCAGAACATGTGCTTCAGAAGACTCCACAACATGGATATGAGAGAAAAGCAGCAGGTATTAGCTCTCTGCTGTACTGTTCAGGTGCATGATATGAGGCAGTCACAATCAAAGCACGTAGAAAGTATTAGCTTAATGCAATATCCCATAGTAGGTGTACCTGTCATGCACGGCAGCATATTACCAGCCATTTAATCAATATTTTTGCAGCAACAGAATTTTCATACGCCACTACATAGAAATTTGGAGTGAGAAAGAACTGGCTGTGATGACTTTGCTAAAATGTTTTAAATTCTGGTGGAATCCTACAGGCAGCCCAGACTGCAGCTTTTTGGACATAGAGGTTTAGACACAGGGAATGAAATCACTGCATGAAAGTCACACTTAACATCTCTAATCAGCCACAGCTTGTAATTAGGCAAAAAACTAATCACATAAGTATCTTTGTGCTGTTTCTCTCCATTGGCCTGTAAGCCTCAGTGGAAGCTTTTTGTATTTATTGGGTAGTAAATCAACATTAACGTGCTTCAAGCAAAAACATGTTCTCTAATTCTGCATTACAATTTCAGGGCAACTGCCTTTCAGGTAATACAATCCCAAGCTACTCTCCTATGGCAGTAGCACTGACTTGCAACCTGAATGCTTAAAGGAAAAAAAAGCTCCCAGACAGGCATAAAGGTCTATTTTCTTTTCTTCTTTTTTTTTCCTTAATTCTTCCTACTAGTTAGAAATAACAGTGAGATTCTGTGCTTCAAAAGTGAATGGTGGGTGTTTTGTCAACAGCCAAAATACATAAAATTCCTATAAAGAATAATCGATGGCTAAGTGATGATGATAGCTCTAAAACTTTTTAAGATCAGCTATCAGGAAGGATACCAATATATTTGAGGCAGTTCAGAGAAGAGCTGTGTGCATGATTAAAAGGATTGGAAGACATATCTTGTAATGAAATAGTCCAGAAGGTCTATTTACTTAGTTTATGAAAGAGGACATCAAAAGGAAATTTGATCACAGTCTCTGAGAAGGTATGATGAGAACTACTTTTTGAAATGGACTCTTCAGTTTAACAACCAACAAAAACCAGTGAATGGAAGCCAACAAGTTGAAACTAATTATGAAACAGGTTTTGTTATGATGTTTTTTAGTAGAAAGAACTCAGGAAAGATAGCTAAATATCTTCATTTCTGCAGTAAACAAACTCAGGCTAAAATAAGGTGGAATGAGATAATAATGAATGTGGCTAAGTGTTGGAACAAAATAGTAGATCCTTTATCCTGGCAAAGAAGCCCTGTGATTTTAGAGTATAAACACTATTTCAAACCAAAATATTTCATGGAGAGCTTAATAGTTTGAAGTACAGTGAAATTCCGATTAATCAACTGCAGCACTCTTTTGTGGTCTTACTGTGAAGCTGTGACTTTAGCTGCGTGATCTTGTTATCCTTTTTCCTTATTTCATACTCTTTGCTAAGAGGACTGTACTTTTTGTTCTCTTGCATCAGATGAGCTCCTGAGCATGACAACAATAAGCTTGTAAACATGTGATTTAAGTGGGCTTGACTAGTCAGTGAAGGACTAAATGTATCTTTAAGAGACGAACAATATCTTCCCAAGTTTCTGTGACGTACACTACACAGAAGTATATGACCTCAGTGGGCCACTTCGATTCTGCCACAGCATAAACTGATGAAGAATAATAGGTATCTGAAAAAATTGAAAGATTTTTACTGGATACCTTAAAACTGACTTTTGCCTTTAGAATTACCTTTAATATATGTCTGAAATTTGAAATGCGTTAACATCTTTCTGTCAAAATGAAAGGAGAAAGGTTTAAAAAAATTTATATACACATTCAAATGCTTTTTTTGTTAAAAATAATGGAGTTATTATAAACTAATGTTTTAAATGACCACTTTTATAACTAATTGATAAACAACATTAGGAAAAGGGAAATGGGGAAGTGGAGAAAGGCTGCACTAGTGATATTTTTACATATTTTTCTCAGTAAAAAAATCCTGACTCAACATCCCAAGAAACTAACTAGAAAGAAAGAAAGGTACAACTGGGGAAAAGCTTTAATGCTTAAAGCAATACTTCTGTGTCATAATTTAGATACTTCTATTAGTGATTGAAAACCAAAAGCTACAAATTCTTAATCTATTTTAGTTCGAGGCCACAGGGAAAAAGAACCATCATCAGTCCTTTTCAAAGTTGGAAGGAGGAGCAAAACAAACCAATCAAACAGAAACTATTTTTTTCTTATTAGACACAAGAATCAGAAATAGACTTAGATATATGAGCAAACTGAAATAACAGAAATGAAAAAGAAGGGAGCAACCCTAAAAGAAAAATAATTAATCAATAAAGACAGAAAAGACCAAGACTAACAATGAGAAATACCTAACAATACCACAAATCATGTATGACTGTTGCAGAGAACTGTTCTGACCATCAAAGAAACTTTTCTCTCCGTAAGTCATGCCTTTTCTCTAAAGGGATGCTTTTTGTACAAATACATGCCTTAAATATATCCATAAAAAGCCTATTAGTTACACTACTTCCCCCTTCAGAAATATATTTCCAATAGGTATTAAACATGATCTTTGTGCCACTTATAGTTCTCTTACCAGGTATAAAAAAACGTGTCCCTATTTAAAGATCTATTGTCCTCACATGCCAGTCCTACTGTTCACAAATTCTAAAAGATAAAAAAGAGTGATGATCTGGTTGTGAAACAGCTACAAGACAAACATGGAGCCATTTTTGAAGGCTCCCTTCTCCTTGGTGGAGAGGACAAACATCTAACAGCCATTTCTTAGTGTGGGCTTTCCTTACTGCTGTATCTTGAAGGTGTTGAAACACCAGAAGAGGAATTTGCCATGTAATGCAAAGACTAATCCAAAACCACTTTTTTGATGGGAGAAGTTTTCATTGTATGCCAAAGATAAACAGTGTCCAGGAAGGTGAAGGGAAACCTTAAGAAAACCTCAACTTTGCCAGGAGTGGAATAATGCATATCTTGGAGATGGAGGAGTAAGTGTAACAGTTTGAAAACAGAGTTTTCAATGGTAGTTCAGAATCAGGTCTGATTTGTGCTGGATTGAATAGGTGTTAATGCAAACCTGACCTGGTTTGACTGAAAACATCAGTCTCAACCATCACAAGCGTTGGAGCAGTCACAAGAGCCATCTGACCACTCACAGCTCTCAGATTTTCTAGAAGTATACGTATTCTGAGTAGTAGGGATAAATACCAGAAATATGTGCTACATTAATAGTGGACATCTTGTTTTCAGTTTTGGTTTGTTTTTTTTTTTCCTGAGAAAAGGATTTTCTCATTAAATGTTTTGTATATTGTGCGAATTTCTTATTGGGCATATATACTCTTAATTTAGTCTCACAATTTGGCATTATGCAAGGAATTAACATTTTTTGTAATGATGATGCATTTTTAAAAAACTTACTGGTACTTCTTGCTCCATAACCATTATTTTTCTCAACACATGAACAATTCAGAAACAGGAAAAAAACAAAGCATCAAACCAAATTCACATTTTTCTAGCCCTTTACTCTGGCAAAGAAAATCTCTCTTTGTGTGAAATGTATATAATGAGAAGAAAGCAAAGTAATTTTGATCTTATTCAAAGATTCAAAGTTTATTGTTATGCTGAAATTCCAAAGAATACTCTGAAGAGGAGCAATGCTTTTTCATCTTTTTGCATACCTTGTTTCAAAATTTTTACTCCCGTTATGTTAGCTTAAATATAGAGATGACTTGGAAAAAAGTTATGCATTACTGGATAGAATGTGATTTTCCATGCTCCATTTTAAGAGATAATGCATTGTATCTTCAATCCAAGTGTTTTGCAACTCTTTGTGTAATAAGCTGCTTTTAACACCTATCTTCGTGCATGGAAAAGTCGTCTGTTTCTACTATATTGAAAATATAGTGCATACAAACAATAGACTACTGTTTTAAAATAATCCTTCATGTTTGAATTATCTCAGCAACAAAGTAACGAGTCTCACGACAGTAGTGTAAAACTCTGTTAGGAACATCATGGTCTGTCATCACGTCCAAAATATTTTACATAGAGTTTCTAAACACTAGTTGAACTGAAGAGGTGTTTCTTGGCCTGGAAAATGAAATTTTGTTTGACAAACAGATTAAGCATTATTTGTTTATTTTAACAGTCATCTCCAAGTCACACACACCACAGCTGCTCAATAAGCTACAAAATATGAATCAGCAGGTCTTATCCCCTACCAGAACTAAGAAGTGCTGTGTTAGAACCTGGTCTCCTACCAGTTCAGTAGACTATGCGAATGCCCAAATATACCCCACCTGAAAGACTCACTGGGGTGACTGGACTCTCTTCTGAAGAGTTCTGGGGACATGCATAAGAAAACACATGCTCTAACACAAGCTTTTGCAAGACATTACTACCACCTATATTTTGTATGAGAAAATGTGGATTTTGTACATGCAGAACTTCGATACACATTGATTCTTAGAAAGTTAAGTTTTTAAGGGACTAGTTTATGTACTTAAAACTACTTAGAATAAAGGTTATAAGAAAGGGCTATACTGTCTTCTACTTGGTATTGGTATAAAGAGAGAAATACCTATTCTTAAACCAAAATATTTTCATGATAAGAACTCTTAAAACAAATATTTCACTGACATCTGCTGAACAGATGATAATACAAATGGTCAGCTTCTGCTTTCCAGTAGTAGGAGTCTTTCTATGGAGTGAGCTGCAAATAAGCTTTTCCTTTGACTTCCAAAATACGAGAAAGATGAGGAGTGTGAAGCCTGAAAGAAAACTGTTTATTAGTGTTTATAGTTTGGAGTCTGCTGTAGATTAATCAAGATGTAAAGCTCTTGTGCTTGTTAACATACAACTTACAATTTTCCTTGTTCTAGCATTAGTATTAAATGCCTCTAAGACTGGTTGAAAAGTACCCCTGTTGGTTAAAAAAAGGGCAAAACTAAAGGAATAAGAGTGTTCTAGAGAAAAGATGCCTAGAAAAACAAGGACAGCTTATTTACATTGACTCTTTGGTTCCTCTCCTGAATGTGTGCAGAAAAGATACTAATTTCAAAACCAAGTACTTCTACCCCTGTAGCTAAGACAATACAAGCCATCCTCTTACAGGTGTAATAATGCTGAGTAATAATAAAGTCATATAAACATGCAATAAATACAAATCTAAGGTAATAGCTAAATAATTTGTGCTACATGGATGTATGAAACTCTGCTTTAAAAACTCAGAGCAATCAAAGAGAATATCAAGGAGAAATAACCTAGAGCAGGAAAAAATCAGTTTGATGAATTGGGCTATATTAAAGTTCTTTTTTTTCCCCTCAGCAAAAGAAGAGATAGACCTTTCACGTTAAGATAATAATATTTTTATCCTCAGAAAAAAAAAAATTAGAATCTATTCCTTGAGGAAGATATTTTTCATTAAAACCTACTGATTTATTTGCAGACATTTTCAACACAAAGCCTTTCAAATTTAACTAAAGGAAGAAAATGAAAAAACTCAATCTTGGGGAAAAAACTATGTGCACCTCAGTATTTCCATCTGTTCACAAAAGGTTCTTGACTGGGTTTACCCACTCTTGTCAAATGACATGTTGAGTAAATACGTATGTCATATGTAGCCTGTTCGATCTTTTCAAGTTTCATGTGGAAACCAATTAAATTCAGCATCCACATTTGCTTCTCAGCAATGTTATAAATCACATATATATTTAAACCCCCAAAACATGAGATAATAAATAGCCCATGATCCAAAATCTTGAACCTGTCTCATCAAAGTGAATAGAATATTTCAGATGTAGTGTGATAGCTTCAGGCCTTGTCCTACTGATAATGACCTGCCATCAGCATGAGACAGAATAAATGCTCACAGTGATGGAGGCTGTTGTAGATCAGCTTATTCTAGCTCATATAACTCTGCATTAAAGAAAAACCTAAAATACAACCTGATCAGAAACAAGGATGATTCTTGTCTTATTAGTGAGCTTTCTCACTTGGGCTGCCTTTGAAACGACCCCTTATAAGAATTATTCTAACACCATTGCTTTCATGGCCAAATATTTTGTTTATTAGATTCTATCTGCCTATGAACCTAAACAACTGTGGGAAGAAATGAGATGGAGTTGAGCTGCAGGCTCTGAGACATGCCTGCAGAAGCTCAGGGCAAGCACAAAGGAGCACAAGGCAGCTCAGAGAGGCTTGTCTCCCCTGGACCCTGGGAAGAGAAGGTGTCACGCGGCAGAGCCCTGCAGAGAGAAGCCTGCCAGAAGCTGACAGGCGGCTGAACAGCGTGTGATCACTCAATGGAAGGACATTTAGAAAGTGCATTGCTGACATGGCAATGTGTGATAGGCCGCTTAGTGTACCTACTAAGCGAAGTAGGTATGAACTGTATGAACATAGGTCGCTTCGCTATGTAAGGACATACTGTGTCTGGAAAAAGTGTATAAAACTACCTTGTTCCTTTGAATAAATGATTCAGATTCCCTGCCAGTCTGGGTCCACGTTTCAATCACCGACAAATGGTTCTCCCGTGCGGAACCGGGTATAACAAGTGATGAACTTACTATACGCCTACCTGGCGTCCTGTCGGTGAGCCTCATGGGACTTGAAGTGCTGCTGAAAGAAGCAGGAAAGCTGGCCAGTGACCAATTGCAGAGTTGCAAGCGAAGCTATGGGGAATGCAACAAGCTGTAAAGAAGCCCGGGAGCTGAAAAGCTCGTGGCGCCAATTTACCCTTCCGCAGGACGGAGAGTAGAAGCCGAGAACGATGGGGGATGGTGTATCCCAAGAACAGAACGTCGCAGAGACGTTGGAACAGATTTTGAAGAAACAGGGCAGGAAAGTTGAGTCTACAGATTTGAACAGACTCTTAGTCTGAGCAAAAGACTGTATTCCAACTTTAGATACTAGTATTTTTGACCGTCACACACGGGACGCTTTAAGAGACTCGTTTTAGGACCGAGTTGCGCAATGCAACGCAGCGCTGACAAAGCTTTTGTATCCGTGGAGGAGTGTGTGTGAGGTGCTCACAGCACCCAAAGACCGCACACAGAAAGACGCTTGTNGAGTGTGTGTGAGGTGCTCACAGCACCCAAAGACCGCACACAGAAAGACGCTTGTGCCACCGCGGCAGCCGTGCAGACCCCTTCTGAGACGCCAGCGAACGACCGTAAGTCCGTCAGGGCTGTGGGAGGAGAACCAGAAGATGGCCCCTCGTCCCCTGAGCTGTTTGATCCTGGAGGGGAGCCGGACGGTTTTGTAGCAGAGCTCGCGCTGCCCCGCGCCATGCGGCATCAGCTGGAGCCGCGTCTCAGCGAGTGGCTGGAGCCGGGGCTGCCCTTCCTGGTAGGGTGTTCCCTCTCCATTTGCCCTCTGCGGGAGTGCGGCGGCAGACGCGGCACGGGGGGAGCGTACGGGGCCGCGGGGGTGCGGCGCTGTAGCAGCGGCGGCGGCGAGCACGTGGC
>VZRR01002882.1:0-32589 GCA_013398015.1 Oreocharis arfaki
GTGTCCTTGGTGGGGTGGGACAGCACCAGAGTGGCCCCAGGGGGTTCTTGACACTGTCCTGTAAGATCTTGGGAACAGCTTGCCCAGAGAATCCGTGGCTGCCCCATCCCTGGAAGCATCCAAGGACAGGCTGGAGCAACCTGGGATAGTGGAAGGTGTCCCTGCCTGTGGCAGGGGGTGGAAAAAGCTGATTTTAAGGTCCCTTCCAACCCAAACATCCCAGGATTTTAAGGTCAGAGGACCCTGAGCAGGTGGAAATGCAGTTAAGCCACTCTTGCACCTCCCTTTTGGTAATAAAAAACAGAGCCCAGACTAACAGTACCCACCTTTAATGTAAAGCTTTATACCCTGAAAATAAACACTCAAACCACTTGGACAATCAGGTCAGTATGAATATTTTGGCCTGTTGGACTATTCCCATCTTAGGGATGAGGGAATTGGATGTACCAATGGGGTGGTTCTCTGCACCAAAGCTTTGGGTTGTGTGGAAGTGGGCTCAGGATGAGCTGCACCTCTTGAGAGGCGACTCAGGAAGACGTTTCCCAGCTGGTTTTGCTGGTTTGCCATTTTCCTGAGCTGCTGCTTTGATGTTTCAATGAGAGCAACTCTAATGAAGGCAAAATAAATGTTGGAAAAACATGAAAACTGTGAAACTGAGAAAGCAAAGAGAAAAAACCCAAATGGATTCTTTCTGTATTTATTTTAATCTCCTGGTGCCTGTTATTTTTTAGGCCTGGTTGATGGCTTTGAAGGCTTGGAGTTGGCAGTGCTGAGTCCTGATCTGAACATTCCTTTTCCCGAAGAGGCTGCAAGCTGTCCAAAGACAGGAGGTGAAATAAAGAGGGTATTTTGTCCTGGTTTACTGGGGCAGGACTTTAGAGAGGTCAGGACTAAGGCCTCAAAGCCTCACAGGAAGTTTGTAGTGGCATAAAGAATTGTTTTAAGGCCCGGAGTGTTCTCTGCAATGAAGCAGCCTAAAGCCTCCATTAATGATGTTGTGTTGCTTCTGGGCACCTCAGAGAAAACTGGTTATAAAGGGAAAGGGAAAAGAAAAGGGAAAGGGAAAGGGAAAGGGAAAGGGAAAGGGAAAGGGAAAGGGGAAGGGAAAGGGAAAGGGAAGAGAGGAGAAGAGAGGAGAAGAGAGGAGAAGAGAGGAGAAGAGAAGAGAAGAGAAGAGAAGAGAAGAGAAGAGAAAGGAAGAGAAGAGAAGAGAAGAGAAGAGAAGAGAAGAGAAGAGAAGAGAAGAGAAGAGAAGAGAAGAGAAGAGAAGAGAAGAGAAGAGAAGAGAAGAGAANAAAAAGAAAAAGAAAAAGAAAAAGAAAAAGAAAAAGAAAAAGAAAAAGAAAAAGAAAAAGAAAAAGAAAAAGAAAAAGAAAAGAGAAAAGAAAAAAGACTAGAGCCCAGTGATTTGGCCATGGCGGGGTCCGTTCTGCAGGGACAGCTCCTGGACTCCAAGCACCCACAAAAAGCGATCCCTGACCTTGTGATCAGAGCTGGTTCCGTGGGGATCACGTTCCCCTGCCCTGGGAGCAGGACAGGCCCCGGGCACCGCAGGGAGGAACAAAGGCCGAGCTGAGCCCTATTTGCTCACTCCACGCACTGTTGTCTTCCATCAGATAAGCCCCTGGCCAGAGGATGGAACATTTCCAGATCCAAATCAGCCAGAAAAGAAGTGAGACTGCGAGACAAACAGCAGAGCTCTCGAGTTTCATCTGTCTGAGGAATGTTCCTGCCCCGGCCAGTCATATGATGGGGAGCAGGCTGCCATTCCCAGGCGCTGGGAGCCTTCTGGTTCCATCCTGCTCCCGGCTGTGCCTCTCGCTGGACTCACCCCCGGCAGGATTCTACCCATGAAGCAGCACAACCCACCAAAGGGGGATGGAGGAACCACGTGCTGGGAGGAAAAGCTGCCCCTGCCCTGGCCTGGCTGGGTTGTGGCTCTGGAAGTGCCTTGACAGGAGGTGTGGGAGGGCTGCAGGTGCCAGGAGGCAGCCCTGGGGTGACACTTTGGGGGCAGGATCCTGTGGTGCCTCTCCACAGCCACATGTCCAGAGAGGAGCAGGAGCTTTTTCCATTGTCCTCTCCTGTCAATGAAAGCAAAATTATCTGACTTGCCTCTATTTTGCTTTCTAAGCTGGACCAAAGCCAGGATTTAATGGATGTCATTCGGCCAAAATATATTTTCCAGCTTTTCCTGCTTCCCCTGTGACTTTTGGCCTGTTGCATTATTTTAATTGGAGGCAAAGCAAAGAGTGCTTTAAAATGCTGCGGGTACAGGAGCAGTTTTTAACCAGCCTGCTCAGAGTGCCTGCTGAGAGCCAGCCCAAGTGTGCACAGGGACATTCCAAAGAAAATCTCCTTCCCAATTATTACCTGCAGAAGGCCAAATTCTGAAAATTCAGTGGGGTCAAACAAACCTCCGAAAGCATTTAATTGAATTTGGTCGGTTTTCCAGAATACCACGTTTATGAGCCAGCTGCTTTTGAGCTGCAAATCCATTTTTTCCTGTTATTTTTGCTGGTTTAATTGGAGAAAACAACGAAAACTATTTTTACAGGGCAGAGTTACTGAAGGATTTCACAGGAAAGGCAGCATATGGCAGGATTTTCACTCCAGCTTCACACATCTCAGCAGCACTGCAGGAGATTTTCCGTGTGCTCCATGGCAGGAATTCCAAGGTCAGTGGCTCGTGCTGTCGCGGCCTTTCCTTGTTTTATTCCAGCTCTTGGCTGTGGCCTTGTAAAGCCACTGCTCTCTCCCAGCTCATTTGTTTGAGGTTCTGACAGCAGCGACAGCAGCAGGAAAGATTCCCAAATCCCCCAAATCCCCCCAGATCCCTGCTCTGGATTAAGGTGCTGTCAGCAGTCACTTTCCTTGGCAAACAGTGCCGAGATCTCGGGGTGTTTGCTAATCCCGCTCAAACACAGCCAGAAAAGCATTAATGAAAACGAGAGAGAAAACCTCAGGAATTCCTTTCCCGCTGCTTCCAGCCCAAAGCGGGGATGGATTTGAATCTGCAGCACTCTAGAGGAGGAATGGCAGAGGTTCTGCTGGATTTGGAACTTTGAATCACATCAAAAAGGTTGAGAAAGACCTCCAAGATCATCAAATCCAACCTTCAACCAAATCCCGCCGTTCCTGCCAACTTTGCTTGGTTTCTGGACACTTTTTGGACACCTGTTCCCTTGATGCCGGCAACTCCTGGCGCCACCATCCCTAATCTGAGCCTTTTAAGGGTTTCCTGCTGCCAAGGATGAATTTCTCACATCCACAGAGCACATTTTTCACATCCAGCCCGTGAGCTGGTCCTGTTGGCATTGCCACCCTCAGGGCAGGATTATGGAGAATCTTCCAGAAGAAGGGTGGAGCCAGGGTGGGATCAGGCTCTTTTCCAGGGAACAAGTGTCAGGATGAGAGGAAACAGCCTCAAGTTGCCCCAGAGGAAGTTTAGATTGGACATTAGGGAAAATTGCTTCGTGGAAAGGGTTGGAAAGCCCTGGAATGGGTGGTGGAGTCCTCATCCCTGGAAAAGTTCCTGGGTGTGGCACTGGGGACTGTGGTGCTGGACTTGATGATCTTAAAGGTCTTTCCCAGCCTTATCAATTCCACGCTTCAATGGGCTTTGATTTGTGCATCAAGACAGGAAGAAATATCAAAATAAACCAAGGAAATATCAAAACCAATGAAATATTAAAACAAACCAAAGAAACATCAAAACAACCCCCAAAAACCCCCCTGAAATTCTGCTGTCAACTTGACCCTGTGGCTCCTCACCTGAGTCTCCGTTTCGTTGGAACCCAGAGCCAACGTTTGGAGCCTTCCTGGTGTGTCTGTGTTGATAAGAGAGGAGGAGATCGGCCCGGAGAGGATTAAACTCCTGAGCAAATACCCCAGGCAGTCTCTGCCTTTGTGCCCATGGCCGTTCTGGGTTAAACATTTCCAAGCTCCTTTCTTAAAATAAATCAGGGAGACATTTCCAAGCTCGGATCTGATTCCCAGTAAAATTAATGTGGGGTTTTTTTTCCCTCTTGTTTTCAATCATAAAAATGTGAGAAGGGCACGGTAACCTTGGAAGCTTTAAAAGTTACAAATCCGAAGCCGGATTTTGTATTTCTTTTTAATTTCCTAAAACTTCAGGCAAATATTTTTTTAAAAATAGTTTTGTTTTCTTCCAGGCATCTTGATCTTGGGCACTTCTGGGCTAAAAGGTGCCAAAATGCCCCAAGAAAGGCTGATTTTGCAGTATTTCCACATTTAGTGGTGCCATGAAGTAGTAAAAGAGAATTAATGAGAAGGAAACATTAAGGAATCAGATGTTTGGAGATGCAGTTGCCCAGAGAAATAGTAAGGAATAAGAAGTTGGGAGATGCAGTTGCCCAATTATCCTACAAAATGAACACTAAAACTTTTAAGGACTCTTGTCAGCTATAGAACATGAAAAAAAAGATGAATAAAAATTCAGTGTTGTTTGTTCATGTTAAAGGCACCTAAGTTCATGAAAGATTCCAAGGCGAGTCCAACAAGGACATGAATGAAAGTGGAAAAATATCAGGGAAAATTCTGTTTCCTTGAATTGCAACGGGTTCTTACTCTCTAATACATCAGTAACTCCTCGGACTTTGTTCCTCAGTGTAGTCTTTGATTTATTGTGCACTTTATTTTATATTTATATTGCATTGGATTTTTTATATTTTTTTAATTGCCTTTTAAAAGAAAAAAAAAAAAACAAAACCTTTTTAAATTTCCTGAGCATGAAATTGTCCTGCACATGCCAGCAAAAGTCCCTCTGTGGGTTTAACCATGGTGGCTGTCAGCATTCAGGAGAATTTGCAATCGAGGGTAGGGATTTGGTATGGCAATTCCTTGGAAATTGAGATGTGGCACTGGGATCCTTCAAGGGAATTGCTGTGGCTGAGCCAAGTCCGGGCAGCAGGAACTGGATTTTGGACTTGTTGAGAAAGGGGCTGGATCTGGGTCAGTCCCTGAGGAGGGGCCAGGATGGAATTGAAGTGGGAAAGGCCAAGGGATGGTGGAAAAGATGGATCTTCCCTGGGTGATTTATATCCATAGTTGGGAAAATCGATGGGATTTTTAATCCCCCCCTCCCACTCCTTCCTGCGAGGGCCGGATGTGCCATTCCCAGGCACAGAGTTCTCTGAAATCTCTCGTTCTGCTCTTTGGAGGTGTTTTAGTCCCTGCTGGGAGGAGCAGTTCGGTGTCGCAGGGTCACTAAGGCTGGAAAAGCCTTCCGGGATCATCCCGTCCAACCTTTGCCCAAATCTCTGTTCCAAAGTGCCACATCCACTCGTTTTCCCAACACCTCCGGGGTGGTGACTCCAGCAGCACCCCGGGCAATGTGTCCCCAGCTGCCCCTGTTTGAACCAGAGCAAACCTGAGCCTTGGGAGGCATCATTTGAAATATTTGAAATTTATTCAGCACAGCTCAGAAAATCAGAGCTGGGCCAGCCTTAACCCCTCCTCAGTGAAGAGATTTTTCCAAATATCCAACCTGAACTCCCCTGGCACAGCTGGAGGCTGCTTCTCCTTGTCCTGTCATCTCCTAGAAGAGCCTGACCTGTCCTCAGCCCAAAATCTGGTTGCAGAGAGCAGCCTGGATCAATCCAGAGCTCTCAGGACATTCCTGCTTGCAGGGAACGCTGAATTAACCTGAATTAAGAGTTGATTTCTCTGTCGTTATGCCTTGAGCAGCAGGGACAGAGGGGGAAGAGCCCAGGGCTAAAGATCTCCCTTGAACCTCACATAATGAGCTTTTTGTTGGTGTCACCGTTGTGTTCTGAGTAATCTCCTGCCCTGGCACCCCACCTTTACCCTGAGGAAAGGAAAAGCCTCTCCTTGGAAGGATGGGAGCTTAAGAGCTGGAAAATTCCAACAAAAGCTTTTGTGTGAGGGGTGTGAGAAAACTCCGTGCTGGTGGTGACGGGGAACCCCCCCGTGGGGTTTATCCCATAAACAAAGCAGGAACATCCCTGCGGTGACATCGGCTGCGCCCTGTCCTTTTTACACTGATTAGGGCAGAAATGTCACGGAATCCTGGAATGGTTTGGGTGGGAAGGGACCTGAAATCCCACCCAGTGCCACCCATGCCATGGGCAGGGATGCCTCCCACCGTCCCAGGGTGCTCCAAGCTCCAGCCTGGCCTGAACATCACCTCAGACCGGGGCAGGTTTGATCACTGATCATTTTGATCCAGGAAATATTGATCATTTTCCTCCATTTTCCATCCCGAGCAGCTGGATCTGGCATTCCAGGGAATGCTGCAGCCCTCAGTGACCTGCCAGGCCATCCCCGCCCACGAGCAAGCCCTGCAGCAGCAGGCACCAGTTACACCAGTGCCCGTGGCCAGGCAGGACATGGAGCTCACCAGACCTGCAGTTATCCTTGGAATCTCTCTTCCGCTGCCAGTTTTCCCTGATAAAAACCCCTTGGAATGGCAGCCAGCCTCTGATGGGAGGGAAAATCGGGAGCCAGATCACTCAGAGAACCGCCAAGGTAACGACTGCTCCAACGAGCTCTGTTTGTGCTGCAATTTACCCAGTAAATTGCCTTGTCTGCATGAAATTTGATGGGAAATGATCCCGGGCATGGATCACAGGCTGCAGTGTGTCCCCAGCTGCCACGTGTGCCCCTGTCTGAACCAGAGCAAACCTGAGCCTCGGGAGGTGTCATCTGAAATAGCTGAACTTTACTGAGCACAGCTCAGAAAATCAGAGCCGAGAGCAAATCGCCACGACAGCGGCGTTGGCCAAAACTCTGGGCCGTGAGTTCTCTGCCTGCTCCTTGTTATTCCTGCTCGTTAGAGTTTCTTTGGATTCATAATTCCCTGGAGAAGTTCTCTCAGGAAATAGTGAGGTCGTGCTTTTTGTTAAAATCTTTAACCCCCACTACTGTGCCCTTTTTAAAACTAAACCTCGGGATTTTATCCTTCCAGCACTTCAGGGGATGGGTGGAATTCTTGGAGGGGATGAAGCCTTAAAGGACGTTTTGTTCCACTCTGGTCTCCTGTGCCCCTGCCTCGTCCTCACAAGCACTGCCCACGGGCACCTGCCCAGATGGCAACAGCAGGTCCCTAAAAGTCCATTTTTGGGGGGCTGGGATGCATTTCCTGAGTGTTTCCTTTCCACTCCTGGCACCCACACACGGCAGGGACACACAAAGGCACCTTCCCTCCCGTCCTCACTCACACCCTGCTCTGCTTCTCACATAAACCGAGCTTTTTCCACCAATCTGTGAGAGGAAATATCTGAATTACAACCATTTTTTTCCTGTCTGAGCATTGGTGCCACCCTGGCACAGAGCTGAGGTGCCGGGGAGCTTTGGGGACACTCACGGGGGCACTCAGAGGGACACACACGTACTCAGAGGTGCACAGGGACAAGAACAGGTGCACACAGGGAAGGGATTCATCGTTTTCAACCACAAAGCTCTCATTTCTAGTGCAAAAATCAAATAAATAGCATTTTTCTTCTGATCAGGAATGTGTATTTAATCCTTTCTGTGAGCATTTCTGATTTCCTCCCTCACCGGTCCATGTTTTTCATCTGAGAGCAACCAGCTGAGGATCACACTCCACGTTTTACCGAAGTGACACCAAATGTGAGGCTTTGTTACCCGGCTGCAGCTTTTAAAGGCGTTGAAAGCCGTTTTGAAGAGATTGAAGTTTTCCCTGGGACACCAGACCGCTCGCTGAGCTGCCTCAATTAGCACTTTAGTAAATGATTAATTGCAGGAGGCCGGCCAAGCTGTCTTAAAAGCTGCATAAATACTAAGAAATCTGTTTTACAAGGTGGGAAACAGAAGAGCCGAGCAATAGCAGAGCTGTAGGGAGGGGCCGTGGTGGGGATAACGTTGGGATTGGTGCTGAATTCCAGGGGCAGGTCCCAGGGGGCATTTGGGAGAGAGGATCAGCAGGGATCACTCTCCGAGTTCCCTGGGAATACAGAGCCTAAAAGCCAAGGAGAACAAGCCGAGTTTTGCCGAGCTGGGGGAGGAATTAAGAGAATTAGGAGTGATTTAGAGGCCACAGAAGTGACAGAGGCATTTCAGGCTTCTCAGCACATCACGCTATTAAAAATTGAGCCATGAATGTAATTTGGGGATGTCGGTGCTGCTGGAGCACTCTGGAGGTTTGCAAAACTGGAATTTACCCTTGCAAATGTTTTGAGCAGTGCTCCAGACTCCGACTTCCCTTTCACGCAGGGCTTTGTTCGACCTGTACCAGGACGAGGTCAGACAGAGGAAAAGTAGAGGGAAAGAAGCTGATCCCAGAGAGTGAACAAAGCCAGGCCCCCGCTCTCCACGGCTCCAAATGGTTTTTAAAAGTCCTTAAGATAAGGATTTATTGCTGCCCGGGCTGCAGGGCTGAGCTGTGCCAAGTTTCACATTGCTGACTAATTCCCCTTGCTGGTTACAAGCCACTGACTCCAGATTTGCGTCATCGGAGGCGCTGAGTCCAAAGAAACGCAGCGGAATCCGTGCCTGAAACATTCCCTGGAAGACCTTATGTAAGGAGGAGGGTTTGTCCTCTCCCAGCTGTATTTATCCACTGCCATTCCCACAGCCACAGCGCCAATCTCGCCCCCGGGTCCCTGTCCCTGGGCAGGATTATCCACGGGCAGAGGAGAACAAGGGACACCTGTGTGCCCGTGGCATCTCCGTGTTCCTCTTGGATGGTGGCGAGGAATTGGCCTTGAATAGGTCCCTTAATTCCCTTTGAAGTCAGCAGTTATTACGGCGAGAAGAATCTTGTTTACTTTACCCTCCCTGCATCTCGGGCAATTGTCTCTGGTTTCCTCATCTGGGGTGTCTGACAGCACTGCCCGTTCTCCTGGCAGGGCAGGAAGGAGGTGCAGGACATTGAATTCTCGTTTTTGTCATCCTCGTGTCCTGCAGGAAGAAATTCTGCTGCTGGCAGCTCATCTGTGCTGTTACTGCTGCAGGAGACCCCGTTGCTGCTGTTTGCCAGCCGAACTGTGCTCAGTTGTAGCCGTGATTTTCAATGGACGCCAGACTTTTAACCCCTGATTCATATTTTTCCTCTCAGAAAAGCAGATTTCATGCACATCTCGCTCTTAAACATTGCAGATTTTCTGACAGCAAACTCTAGGGGTCTAAGGTATTGCAAGGATGAGAGAACAAAAGGCATTGTGCTCCATCATATCCATAATTTTCAACAGATGCCAGGTTTTAAACCCCTGATTCATATTTTTCCTCTCAGAAAAGCAGATTTCATGCACAACTCACTTTTAAATATTGCCAATTTTCTGACAGCAAACTCTAGGAGTGTCACCTATTGCAAGGATGAGAGAACAAAAGTCATTGTGCTCCATTGTATCCGTAATTCTCAACAGATGCCAGGTTTTTAACCTTTGCTTGATATTTCCCCTGGTGCTTCCAGAAAAGCAGATTTCATGCACATCTCACTCTTAACTCTTGCAAGTATTCCAACCGCAAACCCTAAAATTGTCACCTATTGCAAGGATGAGAATAAAATTCGCTGTGCTCCATCATATCCATGATTCTCATCAGGTTTTTAACCCTTGATTCATATTTTTCCTTCCAGAAAAGGAGATTTCATGCACATCTCACTCTTAAACATTGCCAATTTTCTGCGGCCAACCCCATCGCGAGGCCGAGAGAACAAAACAGGAACACTGAGAAATGCCTGCCAAAAATAGAACGGTCGGGAGAGAGGAACGATGTGGGAGGGAAGGAGATGAAAGAGAGATGATTTCAAAGCTTCTTGTGAGGCTTTGAGAAGGAGCTATAAAAACCCTGCAAGGCAGAAGGTGACGGCACCTCCTTGGGCTGAGTCACTCCAGGGGAGATCTGTGCCCTCAGGTTTGGAGAGAAGTGAATCAGACAAAACCACGGAGCCACCCAAGCTCGTGGGTCCTTCCTGTGCCCTGGCTGTGCCAGCGTTTGGGACCCGAGCAGGGACAGCTGGTGGCACTTCCCAGATTCCCAGGTGCTCCCGGTTTCACGTTTCCCACGGGGATTTGAAGCCCTCTGGGAAGGTCGCTCCTTATTGGGGTATTTCAGGCACGGAGGGATGGATTCATTGGCTGAGGGTAAAGTTTTGGTCGTGTCGTAAAAGCGTAAAACTGAAGCAGAGAAAGTGAAATTTCCAAACTTCAGTGGTTTTGTGGAGAGTGGGGTTCACCTTAAAGCAGGAAATCTTGGATTCCTGGAATGGTTTTTGGGTGGGAAGGGACCTTAAATCCCATCTCATCCCATCCCTGTCCTGGCATGGACACTTCCCACTGTCCCAGGGTGCTTCAAACCCCGTCCAGCCTGGCCTTGGAGGGATGAGGAATCCCCACCCTCTCTGGGCAGCCTGTGCCAGGGCCTCACTGCCCTCCAAGTAAAGAATTTCTTCCTAATATCGAACCTAAACCAGGGTGCTCGTATCCAGGGTGTGCTCTCAGCTCGGGATGTTCCTGGCCCTGCTCCCAGGAAAGAGGCTTTGAACTGGAGCAGGGGCCTGGGGCTCCCCACGGCTCTGCTGACACAGGACGAGGGTTTGGCTGCTTTGGGACAGAGGAGCCGCTGGGAGGGCTTGGTCCTGTCACAGAATCCTGGAATGGTTGGGCTTGGAAGGGATTTTAAACCTCACCCAGTGCCAGCCCTGCCACGGGCAGGGACACCTCCCACTGCCCCAGGGTGCTCCAGCCTGGCTTTGGACACTTCCAGGAATGGGACAGCCACAGCTTCTCTGAGAATTCCATCCCAGGGCCCCATAAATCAGAGATAAAAGAGAGTGCAGGTCAGAGATCGGGATCCAGCCCTTATCCCGGTGTAACAGAGTGTCCTGTATCCTCACCAGAGACGTCACTGTCATTTCAGTTCTTAGTCAATTTTTATTACCTGGTGATTAGGGCTGGACAGGATCTCCTGGTTACTGATAATCCCATGTTCCAGAAACCCTCCCTGGAACAGCTGCTGGGCTAAGTTTGAAAAACCTGTGGAAATCACACTTAAAATTAAATTATTCCTCAGTCATATTTGGATCAGCTGCCTCAAGGAACAGGGGATATTGGAGCAGAGAAAATCCCCTTTGAGCACTCAGTGAGTGATTATAGAAAAAACCCCTTAAAGGTCTTTTCCAACCTAAATAATTCCCTTTTTCCACGTTAGTGCTCAGTGTTATTCGGTGGGCTGGGGCAGGTGATGTGTTGGAAGGTGACAGCTGGAGCTTGTGCTTTGAGAGGTGGCTTGAAAATGCCTTTTTGGTGTGTTCTTACCTGTGGAAGGGCATGTGCAGGGGTGCAGGCTGCCCTCACTGTAAGGTCTGATTTTGATATTGTGTGGATGAATTAATGAGGGTATGGATTAATTAATGAGGATATGGATTAATTAATGAGGGTATGGATTCATTAATGAGGGGTGGTGTGTTCCAGCAGCTCTGGAAGAACAGGAGAAATAACGAGGTGAGGCCTCTTCTCTCCATGGCCCCTTTAATGTCAGAAAGTGGCTCGGGGGTGGGCAGGGGCAGGGCACAGCTCGGTCCCCTCGCTGTCCCCGTGCCGGGTCCCTGTCCCCTCGCTGTCCCGCCCCTGTCCCCTCGCTGTCCCCGTGCCGGGTCCCTGTCCCCTCGCTGTCCCGCCCCTGTCCCCTCGCTGTCCCCGTGCCGGGTCCCTGTCCCCTCGCTGTCCCGCCCCTGTCCCCTCGCTGTCCCCGTGCCGGGTCCCTGTCCCCTCGCTGTCCCGCCCCTGTCCCCTCGCTGTCCCCGTGCCGGGTCCCTGTCCCCTCGCTGTCCCGCCCCTGTCCCCTCGCTGTCCCCGTGCCGGGTCCCTGTCCCCTCGCTGTCCCGCCCCTGTCCCCTCGCTGTCCCCGTGCCGGGTCCCTGTCCCCTCGCTGTCCCGCCCCTGTCCCCTCGCTGTCCCCGTGCCGGGTCCCTGTCCCCTCGCTGTCCCGCCCCTGTCCCCTCGCTGTCCCCGTGCCGGGTCCCTGTCCCCTCGCTGTCCCGCCCCTGTCCCCTCGCTGTCCCCGTGCCCGGTCCCTGTCCCGGCGCGGCAGGGCTGGAGTTCCCCCCGAGCTGTGCGCTGTGTGCTGCTGCCATCCAGAGCCTGCTCAGGTGAGCTGCACTCGGGGACTTCCTCTGCTCCTTCCGCACCTGCCAGGTGAGGGCGGGGCATTCCCAATGCCATGGATAAGGAATGAGGTCCCCAAACAGCCTCAGTTCGCAGCCGGAGCCGGCGCTGCCTCTGCCACACCTGGAGCAGGAATGGTTCCAGTTTGGGTTTTCTCTGTTCTCTCCTGCCCTCCTCCGCCTGGCTTCGAGGAGGGGAACGGGACCTCCCCCAGGGGAGATGCGGGGGATCCCTGCACAGAGATTCGCGTTTGTATAACCCGATCTTTGAATGTGCCCGCTGTTCTGGGTGAAAAACAGGGAAGTTCCAGGAAGGGAAGAGAAGGGGGGACAGATTTACTGCTGCTGTCATTCCAGGAAACTTCTGTGCTTTGGCCCATTCCTGCTCATCCCCCTCATCTTCACAATGCCGTGTGCACGTTCCTGTGGCATTCCTGGGAATCCTGGAGCTCAGAAAATCTCTGTGGCCCCTGGATTCTGCCAGGGGAGGGTGGATTCAGGATTCCCTGATGTTCCTGCCTTGTTTAATCAATGTGTTGGGAATTCACAACGCCGGAGCCCACAGGAGGGAGCCAAATACTTTGTTCTCAAGAAAGAAGAACATCACCTTTGTGTTCAGTGTCTTCACTGGGTGTTCAGAGGTGAAAAGGAGGAAAAAACCTTGGCAACATTTAAATACATCAATGGAGCTTCATATGCAGGGAATTCAGACTTATCCAGGAGATTACCTGGAAGAATCCAGGGGAAAAAGGTCATCCTGAGATATTTTATACAATCACATCATGGAATCACGGAATCCCAGAAGGGTTTGGGTTGGAAGGGACCTTAAACCCTTCCAGTGCCACCCCTGCCACGGGCAGAGACACCTCCCGCTGTCCCAGGTTGTGCCAGAGGCAGGGAAAGCAGCCTGGGATCTGGGAACCTCCTCCTGTGCCTTGGTTTTATTTTTTCCCTTTAAACAAAGCTTCAGTTTGGTTTGTGGCTGTTGCTGGACGAGGAAAGTACAAAGCAAGGAAAGCTTTCAACAGGCTAAAAATAAACTCTGTTATTGTCATTTTTCATGAATATTCCACAGAAGGATGGGATTTCTTCATCTTCAGCTTCACTGGAAACACCAGGGACAACTTTTCCATATTAAAAGGAATCCATCATTATTTATTTTCATTGGTATTTGCTGAATTCCGTGAGTTTTTGAGCCGCTTGCTGACATCTGACATTGCTTTGGGATCACGCTTGGACAAGAGCTTGGGCACACATTTGCTTTTGCTTTGGGATGGAGGGACCTTCTCAAAAGCTGATCCCTTTTATCTGCATCCCAAAGTGATAACACCAGGGCCGATCCATCCCTCAGCCCCCAGCTGGGATAACCACGAGGAATGACCTGTTCCTGTTTGTTGTCACCATCAAAGAGGTGGTTGGAGCTGGAAGTTGGCAAATCTCATCCTTCCCTTCCTCAGGGAATATTTATAACCTCCCATCTCCCCATGTAATGCCAGTGGGATTTAATTCCTAATCCGTATTTCCTGAACCTGGATGGAAAATGAGATTTTTGTGCCTCTCACAGATGATGCTGGAGAACAGCAAAACGCATCCCAGCTCCTCCAGGAGCACAGTACATCCACGGGATGCTGGGGAGACAAAACAAAGGGTGTTTCATCCATTTGATCGGTGATAATGAACTCATTTGGGACGGCCAAAGTACCCCCACACACAAAAATGCACCAGAACAAACAACGAGGGAATATTCTGTACATAATTCAGAACAGCCACGGGATGGAAAAGAAAATAGACGTGTCCTGGGCAATGTTTTTTCATATGTGCAAGGAATACATTCCTTTCCCCTGTGCTGGAGTTATGAATTTGTCAAGGTTCACGTTTTTCCTCTTATTATTTCTCATCCTTAAAGGTCATCGGGCTCTAAAGCACGGCCTGCCTGCGGCTGTGCTCTAATGCAGCAAACCCCGCGTGGCCGAGGATTCAATCCCGCTGAACGGGAGCAGATGGATCCTCCTGCTCTGCCCTCGGGTTCTGCGCTGTGGCAGGATGGATCCTGGGAACGGAGGGCCGGGATTTCATGGAATGTGTGCCATGGTAGAATCATGGAGTATCCTGAGCTGGAAGGGACCCCTGGCATCATTGAGCCTGCCCAGACACCCCAAAATCCCACCCTGGGCATCCCTGGGAGCAGTGTCCCAACACTCCTGGAGCTCTGGCAGCCTCG
Organism: Oreocharis arfaki; assembly: GCA_013398015.1. Lineage (NCBI taxonomy): Eukaryota > Metazoa > Chordata > Aves > Passeriformes > Paramythiidae > Oreocharis > Oreocharis arfaki. The sequence continues at coordinate 14,331 of VZRR01002882.1, forward strand.
GGGCCATGCCCATTCCCTGTGGAGCCTGGGCAGTGCCAGCACCCTCTGGGGAAGAACCTTTCCCTAAAATCCAGCCTGACCCTCCCTGGCCCAGCTCCACACCCAGGAGTTTCTGGAGAGCCTTGGCCTCACCTCAAACCAGCAGGGATGGGAGCAGCAGCCCCAGCAGAGCCACCAGGCAGGACCTGGAGCCCAGGGAGCAAAGGGAGCCGTGTGAAAGCCCAGGAAAAGCCCTGGATTAACCAGATTTCACCAGTTCAGTGGTGGCCGAGGGTGATTTGCTGTAGATGAGGTTCCTTTGCTGAGACTAAAAAAGGTTCCAGGCTTCAAGGAACTTCCCCCAAATGCCACAATCCTACAGATCCATCCAGGGGAGGTCGCACAAGTGGTGGCTTTGCCTTGGAGCTCCATCTCCACTCTATGTTCCACTCTGACACCAGCACTCGTCCACTGATTTATTTTTTTTTAGCATTCCCAAAGGACATTAAGACAATTTTTAGGAAAATGTGGGTGCTTGGGGGATCTCCATGAAGACCAGACCCCATAACATGCTCAGGTCCCCTGTGCTGCTCCTGTTTGTAACTTTATCCTGGAGTAAACCCTCTTTACTAAACCTTTTGTGAGCCCCAAAGTCCTCCCCTCTGCTCGTCAAGGAGAACAAGGGTCCTTAACCCCTCTGCATGGGTTGGTTGTTCTTGTTTCCCAAATATAACCCATTTATTTTGCTTTCAGGCAGCCCCTCGCTGCTGGGAGCTGCTCTGTGCCCAGGTGGGGTTGGCCTGCAGGTACTTCCAGCCATCATCCCCAGTGCCAGATCCATTCCTGTGCTGCTGGAGGGGAAATCCACATTTTCCAGCAAGGTCTGGCTGCACCCCTGGGCCCCTGGCACTGCCTAGGTTTGCTGAAACCCCCTCCAGAGTGATACCCGTGCTGTGCTGTCCTTCACTTGTTATTAATCATCTGCCTGAGTGAGAACTCGTAACCCTGAGCCTCTGCTCTGAGAGCAGATAAAGGGAGCAGCCTTAGCAGAAAGAGCCTGTGTAAGAGGAGATGGGATTTGGGAACCTTTTGACCGGGTTGGTTTGTCCAAACAATGCCTTGGACCAGAAAGTTTTGGGGAAGCGGCACCTTCTGGCCCAAAGAAAGCTCAAACCCCTCAGCTGGGCACTAAAGCCAGTGCTGGGATCCCATCCCAAGCTCCAGAGCAGCTGAACACAGGTTTTACAGCAAATCCCCAGGCCCAGGAGTCTCCATCTTGTTATGATTTGCAGGGACACACAGATCGGGGAGGGAATCGTGTTCCTACGAGCGGGGTCATGTTTGTTATTTGAAGCCGGCTAGAATGTGCTGTAATTCATTTGCTTCATTGTTCTGGGGTTTGTTTGCCCTTCTTTTCTGATTTCATTCCCTCCCCCCAAAGCAAAAGCAAACACTTGCACTGCTGTGTGAGGGACTGGGAACGTCCTGTCCCCTGGAGGCACCAATAAGACCGAGATTAATTTTTATCCTGACTCTACAGAGCCAGGATCCCAAAAGACATCGGCTGAGGAGCCACGCTGGGCTTTTTTCCCAGTTTAAGAAATAACAAGGTGTGTCCAGGCCTAAAATAACTCTTTTATATCTAGAGCACAAAAGCAGGCCCAGTCCTTCTTGCTTCAAGTTTGATGCTCTCCCAGTGGGTTTGGATATTGGACAGTGCAGTGTCCGATTTTTTATGGAACATCCCCATGGAAGAGCTGGGGATGATAAAGGACATTAAAGCCAACTTTTGGTTGATGGCAAAATGCCCCAAGAGCTCAAGAATTGGCCCTAAATTGGTCACAGCTGAAGAAGAGATTGGAGTTGCTGCTGCACAGGGAAGGGAATTGGCTGGGAATGGGGTTTGTGCTTCCAAAGTGGGGGATCCGTCCATGTGCTGAAAGGGTCTTTGCTCCTGGGAATCTCAGATGTTTCAGTGATGAGGGGGAGGCAGAGAAGCTTCTGGTCCCCCCCATCATCTGTTGGGAGACTGGGAAGAAAACGCAGCCAAAGTCACTCAGAGAATCGGTGACAGCAACTAAATTCTGGTTGATTTTCTCCCTTTTGGATTTAAGACTGGTAAAGCTCATCAGAAGTTTCTCCTCTGCTTTAGAATTTGGATTGGGAGGAGGTGAAAAACGGAAAGTCAGCAAGGAGAGGAAAGAGTTCTGCCTAAATCCCCCAGATTAATTGTTGGACTTCTCTGTGGGGTTTAATTTCGTAGCTACAACTAAAAGCTTTTCCACTGGAGGCCGAGATGTGAGATAGAAAGATGATCCAAAGCATCAGAAGAGCGGATGGATTAAATGGAGAATAAAAAGGGAAAAAAATGAGGAACTTCTGTGGTTACGTGCTAGGAGCTTTGGAAAATCACGCTCAAATTGGAAGCATGTGCTCCAGAAAATTACAACATAGGTATTGCAAAAAATGCATTTTTCCCAGAGGAAGGGGAGGAATTGGGATTCAGAATTATGAAATGATCTGAGGAGAGCTCTGGCCTTCTGCACAGGAGGGCAAAATGGGGATGGAGATCAAACATAGCTCGTGGAGGGGATGGTCCAGCACAAAATATAACCTGGGGAGCTGCAGCGGGGAAGGGACATCACTTCCACGAACCAGGAAAGAGCTGGGGTGGAGAAGGACTCGAGTTCAGGGCTCAAGAGGGCAATTCCTTGTCTAATTAAGAGTTTAGAGACATCCCCAGAGTCTGTTGAGTCCCTGCTGAGGCTGGGAGTGGCACTGCTCTGCTCCCACACAAACGAGCATTCAATGATTGTGGTTGTTCCTTTGGTTCTGTTTGCAGGAAACTTCCCGCCTGTGGATAGGGGATGGATTAATGGGGCAAGAGAGAGTTTGGGCCTTAGGGATGCAGGAATCCATGGCTGGGAAGGGCCCTCTCATCCTTCTGATCAAAGAAACAGCCAGACTCATCATTCCCAGATCCAGAACCAACCCTTCGCTAAAATTTGTAGGGACTTGGAGCCGTTTCCGAGCGGGAGGATTGAGGAAGGAGGAGAGAATCCAGAGCTGGATCTGGAGGTTAAAAACATCGATTTGAAACATCTGGAAGTGGCTCTCCCATCCCTTTCCTATCAGCAGAGCTGGAGCAGGAGCTCCTGTCTGTGCCTCTGTCCAGCACTTCCCTCCCAGCACAGATATTCCTGCTGTGCTCCAACAGCCAGCACTCCGAGGGATTCTGTGCTGTTAAAAGCACAGCACGGGGTTGTGTCCATGCTAATCCCAACCTGGAAGGGGCAGCTGAGTTGGGAGGAATAAGGAATGGAAGGCTGAAAGCATAATGGAGGGATTTCCTGGATAAATACCAGGAAATGTGCAGCCAGGTCATGGAATCCCAGGTTTGGGTGGGAAGGGACCTTAAATCCCATTTTTTCCACCCCCTGCCATGCTAGGCACATCTCCCACTGCCCCAGAGTGCTCCAGCCTGGCCTTGGACACTGCCAGGGATCCAGGGGCAGCCACAGCTCCTCTGGGAATTCCATCCCAGCCCCTCCCCACCCTCACAGGAAGGAATTCCTTCCCCATATCCCATCACCAGCTCATGTAAATCTGCATTTCTTCACCAAATCCAAACAGACCTCAGCTCAATTCCAGGCTACGTGGGCTCTTCCAAGTCAAAAACCTTAAAAATGCAGCTGGTGGAGGTTCTGGGGGAAGTGACAGAGAGGAGAATGAGGGGGAAATGCAATCCTAGACTGGCAGTAGGAAAGGGGGGAAAGGACCAAGGAAACAGGCGGAGACTGAAGGAAAAGGATGGAAAATGCAGGAGATGCTCAGAGCTCAGGTTCAACAGCAGAAAAGCTTTGCCACGTGTTCAGTGCAGCTGATGTCATGGAAAAGCAAAATAGTTTCAATTCGAAATCAAAATTAGAGCAATTAACAGGGAGGGAGTTCATTTAATTGGAATGTTCAAAGTTCTTGGGGTGAATTATGGTCACGGGCTCTACAGCATCCTGCCTGGTGGCTCAGGGATTGCTATAAAATCGTTTAAGTTCTTCTCATTTTATCCCTGAGAGCAAATCTACCTTGGGAGCAACCTTCAGACCTCGGAATCCTCAAGGAATCTGGGAATTCGCTGTGATTCCCATCCTGAGCTGGTCGCTCCCAATGCTGGCTGCAGGATTTTCCCCCTGAGCTCGAGCCCGAGGTTGGGTCCAGGTCTTTCTAATTTTATCCTTGTGGAATTCCTAGAAGCCAGACAGAATTGACTTTCACACAAGAATCTCCTTTGTTTACACACTCGGCTTCTCTGTTCAGTCAACAAAACCTGGTTTTTATTAAGTTTCCCTGAAGAAAAAAAAAAGAGAGAGAGACATTTAAAATTAAGGGAAAAAATGCTTGGTTTGGGTGTCTGGGTGAAATCTGGGGGTGGGATGTTGGTGAGCTCAGAATGTTAATGAGAGATCAAAGCTTTTTCTTTAATAAAAGGTTATCAAATTCCATAGAGTTTTCTAGGCTGGGACTACCAGAGGGATCCAGGTGGGAAGGGGCCCGTGCAGGGCTCTAATCTCGTGTAAGAAGGACAAGCTGCAGAGTTGGTCAGGTGGAATTCCAAGTTCAAGTTGAAAATTGATTTTTGCTTGTTTTCTGTGCCCCATGTGCCTTTTGCTCTAGCTTTAATTGTAGTGGAATCGATATTTTCCCATTAATGCGATTTATCTGCCTCAATCCCGATTAAACAGGGGAGTGTTGAGGTGGCTCCTTCCAGATGGATAAAAAGAAGGATGGAAGGGAATTTCCAAGGATACACCTGGCTGTGTAGAGCAGGAATTTAAATCCTGTTACACCAGATAAATGAGCACAGATGGCAGAAAGCAATGGGGGAGATTATCATGGAATCATGGAATGGTTTGGGCTGGAAGGACCTTAAAGATCATCCCAGTCCCACCCCTGCCATGGGCAGGGACACCTCCCACTGCCCCAGGGTGCTCCAACCCGGCCCTGGACACTCTCAGGGGTCCAGGGACAGCCACAGCTTCTCTGGGAATTCCATCCCAGCCCCTCCCCACCCTCACAGGGAAGGATTTCTCCCTAATATCCCATCTAAACCTCTTTTCCAGAGGGAAGCCATTCCCCCTTGTCCTGCCACTCCAGGCCCTTGTAAATATTCTCCATTTCAGTTCTCCGTTCCTGTCCTGGAAATCATCCTGGGAGGTGGGAAGTTGAATTTAGGTGTTTCTTTCCCAGGGTGCTGGGCCCCTTTGGGAGGAGTCACAGAAGCATGAAATCTCCCAATTTTTAAGAAAATGGATGAATTTTGTCAATCCCCAAAGCCGTTTGTTGGCAGCTGTTCCAGGGATGTCTCCCACTCACCTCTCCCACTTCGGGAGGTGCCGTCCCGATGTGTCCCTGGATCCCTCCAGCCTTCTCCAGGCTGAGCTTGGGGAGGGATGGTTGGGATTCCTGGCAGAAAGGGAAATGAGAAACAGCTCCTGGTTGGTCTGGAGCAGTTCTTTGAATCCATAAGGCAAACCAAGACAGGGAATGTCTCAATTTGCAGGCACTGCTGAGTGCAAGCAGTTGGATGTTCCCTGCAGTTGGATATTCCCTGTGGTTGGATATTCCTGCAGTTGGATATTCCCTGTGGTTGGATATTCCCCTGCAGTTGGATGTTCCCTGCAGTTGGATGTTCCCTGTGGTTGGATATTCCCCTGCAGTTGGATGTTCCCTGTGGTTGGATATTCCCTGTGGTTGGATATTCCTGCAGTTGGATATTCCCTGCAGTTGGATATTCCTGCAGTTGGATATTCCCTGTGGTTGGATGTTCCCTGTGGTTGGAACTGGCCAACCTGGCCTTGGGCACATCCAGGGATGGGGCATTTAATCTGTTATTCCATAGGAAGCAAGAAAAGGGAAAAAAAAGCCCAGTTCAACCCATGGAATCATCATTCCCAAATACCCTGGGATGATGCTGGGATCACACCACTCCAGAGCATGGATTTGCTGTTGCCACTTTCCCTCATGGAAGCGAAATGAGCTTGGGCAGTGCAGGGCTGGGGAAGGTCTGGGTGCAAGGGAGGAAGGAAATGAAGCAAATAAAGAACTGCAGGAGCAGCTTTAAAATCCAGACAGAGAAAATGGGGTTGGGCTTAAACGTGGTGATTCCTGTCTGAGCTGCTGGAGCATCACCTGAGTCAAAGCTTCACCCTGGGACAGCCAAAAATGTCCCTTTTGTGCCATCAGCCACTAAAAATCCATTACCTGTGTGTGTCCCATTGCCGGGGTCACGCTCAGCACTGGGCTTTCATTTTGCACCCAGCTGTTATTTCTGTCTCTCTTTTCCCCCCCTCCCCTTTCTCCTTCAGCAATGACATTTGCATTCCTTTTAGCCAAATACCAAGGTTAAACTAAAAATAATCCTGCCCATCAGTTTTCGATTAGGCCTAGAGCAGGCCCAGCTTTGCTGTAACCGTGTGTGTCAGGATTGCTGCGTGCCCTGCCAGGAAACTGCTCCAGTCAGGCATTTCAGGAATGAGATTAATGGGCTTTTTAACATCATCTGAAGTTATTTTTGATTGCCAAGTGGTGACTGCTGTTAATAATTGCGTGAATCCACCTTCTTTCAGGAGAAATGAGGATATTTAGGAATGGTTTCCTTTCCTGAAATGGAGCAGGGTTTGAAACTTGTGCCGTTCTCTGCAAAAAGCAGCAGCACATCCCAATTCCTTTGAAAACAGTGGGATAATGCTTATCATGATGCTGGAAGTGTCCAAGGTCAGGTTGGACACGGTTTGGAGCAACCTGGGATAGTGGAAGGTGTCCCTGCCCATGGCAGGGGGTGGGACTGGCAGGATTTTTAAGTTCCCTTCCAACCTAAACCGTTCTGGGATTCTCTGATTCTGGGATTCTGGGATTTTCTGATTCTATTTAACAGCTTTGTGTTCTCAAGGTTTTAATCTCTCTCTTTAATCTCAGTGAATCTGAGTGACCTAATGCAGGTCTGTAAATATTCTCTTGCTTTTTCCTGGTGAAAGCTCAGCTTGGGTGCTTTGGAAGCTCACTCTGCAGGGCAGGACACAGGAGATTCCATAAGGAAGTGCTAATCCTCCCTCTCCCAGAGTGCAGAGGTTCAAAGGAAGGTGTCACCAGGTGTAGCCCCACAATGGAATTAAACCCAGCTCTAGTTCTGAAACCAGACTCTCCTTCAAAGGCCCATGGGCCCGGAAGGCCGAAATCCATGGAAAGGAATCGGTTTCTCTGTCACTCTTTCAAGAGGTCTCAGTATCCAAAGGATGAGATTATTTTTGATCCCTGTGGGTGAGAGAAAAGCTGAAACTTGGGTTCTTGTTTAAAAGGGCTCTGGGAGGGCACCAGGGAGCCCCAGACCCATCCTTTCCCCTCAGTTTCTCCATTGGGGTCTCCTGGGCAGCTGCAACTCCAACAAAGTCCTTGTGGAGCTCTGGCATCCAGGGACAGGACGGATCCAGGGAAAGGATCCGTGTGAGATCCTCCTGCTCCACTGGGCTGTGTTTAGGCCCAACCATCTGACAGCACATTAACCCCAAAAAACACCATCCCAAGGCATCAGCCAGCTGGAATCACACAATATTCCCTCAGTGCCCTGTGCGTGTTCTGCTCTCCAGACAGCCAAGAGATTAATTCCCCCAAACCCAGCAGCGTTCCCAGGGGATAAACCCTCCTCAGGGCACCTCTTGACTCTTTAGGATGGGCTAAAATATCCCTGAAACAGGATTTTGGAGGAGTATCTCAAATGAAAAGAGCTCCCCAGGGCCCAAGCTGAGTGTGGCAGGCCCAGCCGTGGGCTCTGCTCGCTGTGATCTCTCACAAATCCTAAAGAGAGACAATAAAATTTACCCAGCATTTATAGGAGCGGCTGCAAAACTTCATCTCATTTCAGTGGCTGTGGCTGATGGCAGAGGAGGTGTCAGAGACGTGGGGCTGGGACAGAGTCTGGGAGATGTTCCCTCGCTCTCTTGGTTATTTTAAATTTCCTGCACTGAGGTGCAGAATGTTTTCTTACATGTGCTTGCTAAAAGATCTGAGTATTTTAATGTATTCCAGCGTAAAGGGCCGTGTGTAAATTTGTGAATTGATTTTGTAGCAATAAATGCACTGCAGAGCCCAAACTGCCTGTCCAAACTCCTCTCTGGCATTGTCTGACTCGCTCTGCATCCTCCTTCCCTCTGAGGCTGCTCCTGGGCCCAGCCAGAGCCTTTAAAACCTTTCACATTTGTATTAAAACCTTTAACATTTGTATTAAAACCTTTAACGTTTGTATCTTGAGTTAAAAAATGCAATTCATGTTATACCCTTGTGATCCTCAATGCTTCCAGTGGGTATTTGTTATCCAGAGCTTGCTAATAGCAATTATTGAGGGCTTAGAAAGAAATGCTGACAATTGCTCAATTAATTTTAAATATTAAGGCAATTCCTTACCTGGCACTGCTTCCAGCAGTGTGTTTATGAGCATTAATGGTTTATGGAAAGATGTGTTCAAATCATGGGATGAATATTTCTATTTTTAACGTTCTCCTCCTCAGTTTTTAACCGTTTACAAATCACTTCTCCATGCAATTACAATACAAAATAGGCCTGAGGTAATTTCCAGTCAAAATCACCTCCTGTCGTTTGTCCTGAGATGAGCTGAAATATTCTGTGAAATGGAGCTTTTAAAGATTTCCCCACTTCCTTTGGCTGGGAGGAAGGGAAGTTGTAAATTGGATTTTGGAGCTGCTCAGCTCTGGAGCTTTCAAAACATTTACTGGAGGTTATAAAAAGAGTTTTGGTGTGGCGTTATTGTGATTGTTTTTACATCCACTTTGCATCTGTTTCTTCCTTAGGGATGTGGAATGAGGAGGAGAGAAGAAAAATCATAAAATTAATTTATGTTTCAAAGCTCCTCTCCTACAATGGGAGCACAAAAAGTTGACCTTAAGGAAAACAGTCCCTGAAAAAGGAGAAATCTTTCCATTCATTCAGGATCCGACGTGTGCTTGCTCATGTGCTGCCCCACAGCTGCCTCTCTCTTAGCTAATTACCAGTGACATTTAATTCAAACTAAAAGGAGCCCAGGGCTCTAAAAATAACCCCAAACCACAAGAGAACAAAGCATTTGTCTGCCTCAGACCCTGGGCAGCACCAAAACACTCTGGGAATGACAGGGGGGTCAGATCTCTGGATTTGGGGAAAATCTCTGCACATTTTGGGATCATTTGCTCATTTGTACCCTGGGCTCAGTCACTGAAGGGCTGGAAGGGTCGGGTGTCAGAACCCTGGTGACTCCAGGCATTAAATTTCATTTTAGGTCTTGTTTGAATCTTTCCTTGGATTCTGGAGGGAGGATTTGGTGTCCTGGAGGCCTGGAGATGTCTCTCCACGTCCTTACCTGTGCACAGGGACTTGTGCCTTGTGTTTGTTGGATTCATTCCAACCCTCTTACGTCTCACAGCATCACAGCTAAGTGCTGAAATAGATTCTTTGTCTGTTTTTTCCTCCATTTCTAAACAAACCCAGCTGATTTCTAAAAAAAAATCATGGCAAAGTCTGGGAGATGTTGTCTCGCTCTCTTGTTTATTTTAAATTTCCTGCAGCCTTGGCTTTCCTCACTGAGGTGCAGAATGTTTTTACAGGTACTTGCTAAAAGATCCGAGTATTTAAATGTATTCCAGGGTGACGGGCTGTGTGTAAATCTGTGAGTGGATTTCTGAACGATGGAAGCACTGCAGGCCCCAAATCCCTGTCCAGGCTCCTCTGGCATTGTCTGACTCGCTCTGCATCCTCCTTCCCTCTGAGGCTGCTCCTGGGCCCAGCCAGAGCCTTTGACGTTTGTATCCCTGGGCGGGCAGGGAGGGGCTGGGATGGGATTCCCAGAGGAGCTGTGGCTGCCCCTGGATCCCTGGCAGTGCCCAAGGCCAGGCTGGAGCAGCCTGGGATGGTGGGAGGTGTCCCTGGCATGGCAGGGGTGGCACTGGATGGGATTTAATGTCCCTTCGAAACAAACCATTCCATGATTCTGTGACCCACCCATCCCTGGTTTTAAGGAGCGAGGTGTGGGGTCAATCCTTTGGGATTCCTCTGTGGCAAAGGCAACAACGGCACCCCCAAAGCAGGGGCTGCTCTGTTGGCAGGCAATGAATGAGACCTGCACCATTTCCATAACCTTGGTCTTAATCCTGGCTCGATTTCTGAGCCTGGTTTGATTCTGAAACCTCAAATTCTCTCTGACTTTTCCCATTGCCCATTAATTAGAGAATGCAATTAGCCAGGATTATGGGACACGGTTGGTTAAATTCCCAATTCCTCCTGGATGCAGAATCCATTATCAAGAGGAGAAGAGAAGAGGAAACCTTGTGTTGTCTGGGATGAACATCCCAGCCTGGAGACACGGAGCTTGGAACAGCTCCACTCGGAACTGGAATCTCTACCACAGATCAATGGCAGAGGATTCCTGGCGGATCTCGAGTTCCCGAGTTCCTGCAGAACATCCTCTTCCATGTCCTACAACACCTCATTGATTGCAGGTTTGATGTCCAAGGAGTTTCCTCCTGCTCTCATCAAACCAGCTGGCAGAGCCTTTCTGCAGGACCGGGAACGTTTAGGTTAAATTATTGGGGATACAAGGAGTTATGGGAATTCTGCCCAACCTCTTTAACATCCCTGCCTCTGGATTCAGGATACGGATGTTGTCCATTTGAGAGGCTCCACATGCCACAGTATATTCCAGAGTGCCGTGTAATGGAGCTCCAGGCGTATGTCCTCCCGAAGGGATCAGCCAGTCCTCGGTCATTTTAACCCCTGGCCTTTGGTAATTGTTGTTTGTGGATCAGATTTTCCTTGGCCCGTTTTCCTGTGGGATGTGAGAGTGGTTGGTGTCTCCAGCCCACTTCAGTCGGTGTCTGGCTCCTTCCATCCCACAATCCAGATGTTTGTTTTACCATAGGCATTTTACAAAAGCCTTAAACAAATAAATACCCGCTCCCATCCCTTCGCCTCCCTCCGGACTGAACATTCCCACAGTGTTACTGAGGTTAATGAGGGTTTTCCTCTCCTCAACAGCAGCTTCACCCAGATCCACAGCAGGGCTCGACACCCCCTGGCCCAGCAGAGCTGGATCCATCTGGGGATCCTTGGGAGCCTTTCCCAGTGCTCCTGGCACGGCTGATGGAAGGGACCAGGGATCAGGACGAAAGCCACCCCTGCAGAGCCTGGGATGTGCAGCACAGAGAGCAAAACCAGAGAGCAAACAACCTCTTCCCCCCTTCTCTGTCCCCTTCCCACCACCACCCACCCTTCACAGAGATGATTTGTAAAGGAGCTGATCTGTAGCTCCATCCGTGGAACTTCCAAACAAGCCTTTCCCTGGCAGATTCCTTTGAAATACCGAGTGGTTTTTTAATGGGAAAAATGACCTGAGAGCTCTTACATTTGTGTGCTGTTGTTGTTTATAATCAGGGCCGGCAGAAACGTCAGCTCGTAATGCTTCGCCCACTCCTCTTCCACGGGATTATTCATCCCAGGAGTGGGCACGGGAGGGAAAGAGGCTTCTGTCATGGTTGTTTTGTAACCCTCTCCTATTTTTAAATGGGACACAGTCCAGAACCAAACCGGGTGGGTTTAGCTCAGCCCGAATCCCCCCGTGGCCAGCAGGACCTTTGTTCCTGCTCACAGGTCCTGGGTGTGTGGTTAAAACAACCTGAGCTGTGCTCCCAGGCCATTCCTGGGGTGGAGCTGGGCCAGCCTGGGGCATTTTGCTGCCCTCTCCAGACAAGCTGGGCGGGCACCAGGATGCTGATCCATCATTTTCCTGGTTGCTGGAAAGTTGAGTGAAGTCAGTCATGAATTGCTTTGAAGTCCGGCTCTGTAAACAAACATAAAGAGAGAATTATTTACCACCACGATATTTAGGAATTTGCAGAACCCCGAGCTATTCAAAACACACTTTTGCCACTTTAAGATTGTTTATAAATGTCTCCAAGAGCTCCCAGGACAAATCAGGCCCCTGTGACAGGAGGCAGTGGTCACCAGCCAGGGTCACTGAGGTGGGCATAACATGGGAGAGGCACCAGGCTGCTGAGATGAAGTCACACCATTAATGAGCTGCAGGCTCCTTAAGGCAGCTCTTTCCCAGGAGAGGCTTCCCATTGGGAAACTCTTCTTGTGGCTGTTCTTGGAGCCCCAGCAGCCTCCAGACTCCACGCCCTGGCTGCCAGCACCGGGTGAAGTTGTTGTGCTGAGCCAGCCATCCTTGGGAGCTCGAGCACACGAGTGGTGCATGCTTCGATATCCCCCTGGAGGACGTGATGGGGCTGCTCCCAGAGCTCCGAGAGCCTTGCTGTTGCCTCTGGAAAGAGAATAATCCCTGTTTTCCTGGGCTGGGAGGGTCGTGTCTCCGGGATTTGTGCTCTCTGCCAGCTCCCAGCCCATGTGAGCTGAGTCTCCCTCACAAATCACTCATCAGAGGTTCTTGCTCCAGGCGGCTCTGTGGTCCTGCAGCTCTTCTACACCTGGTAATTATCCCCAGCAGCACCATCTGCTCTGGGGTTCAATGTCTGGGCTTTCAATTTATCCTTAAATTACACCTCGGGAAAAGGAATGAGCCGGGGCATTATCAGGATGCTGTGGGGGGGATGGAGCAGGATGTCGGCGCTGATACAGAACAGCCACGGGCCTGCCGTGCCCCTGCGCCAGGCAGGAGTGATTGGAGCCTCGTTAGTGGGCAGAAAGAAGCTAATTAAGGGAATCTGGAACAAATTCTCTCCAGAGAAGCTGCTGATGTGACGGTGACTTAGGCCGGCAGAGCAGCCGGGCCGCTGGAGCCCATCAAAGATTTGGGGTTATTGAGTTAAAAACTACTAAAGGTGAATTTTCACCTGCAGCTGATAAGGAGATGGAGGCTCTAATTACCCTGCTTGTTTGGAATGAAGAGATAAGCTTTCATGGATCTGGAGTTAAATGGGATAGGACTGACGGACTGATGAACTCAGAGGTCTTTTCCAGCCCGATCTGTGATTCTGGGAATCTGTCACCGACATCCTGCACTTATCTGGCTTTCATTGGGCTGGGAGCTGCTTCAGCTGGGGAGGGAGGGACGGAACACCCAGAGCTGATGGCACAGGACTGAAACTGGGGCTCCCTCCTGGCTCCCACCGAGTTACTGGGATCCTGCCCCGTGCTTCAGCACTAAATCCCAGTGTAGAGGTGCTCGATTTGCTTTTGCTGTGATGGGAAAGGGATAAATACCGGGGTGGAGAAAGAAAGGGCAACTTCAGTAAATGATCTCTGCCAGTTCCTCCATTCCTTCGTGAGTTCAACACCCACCTTCTTCTCTGGGACAAACAAACACCCCAGCAGCTCATGAAATGATCATTTGAAAGGAAAAAGGGGGGAAAACAGAGTTTAAAATGTATAGAATCTGTTTAGACCTGTATTAGGTTTATTACAGCTCCTGTTTTTTCCTCAGTGGAAATGGAATCAGCTTCTCACCTCCTCAGTTCTAAGCAGGAGCCCCAACGTCTGTCTTTGAGCAGGGAAATATCCAACCACATGGAATATCCAACTGCAGGGGAAAATCCAACTGCAGGAATATCCAACTGCAGGGAATATCCAACCACAGGGAATATCCAACTGCAGGAATATCCAACCACAGGGAACATCCAACTGCAGGAATATCCAACTGCAGGGGAAAATCCAACTGCAGGAATATCCAACTGCAGGGAATATCCAACCACAGGGAATATCCAACTGCAGGGAACATCCAACTGCAGGGAACATCCAACTGCTTGCACTCAGCAGTGCCTACAAATTGAGACATTCCCTGTCTTGGTTTGCCTTACGGATTCAAACAACTGCTCCAGACCAACCAGGAGCTGTTTCTCATTTCCCTTTCTGCCAGGAATCCCAACCATCCCTCCCCAAGCTCAGCCTGGAGAAGGCTGGAAGGATCCAGGGACACGTCAGGACGGCACCTCCCGAAGTGGGAGAGGTGAGTGGGAGACATCCCTGGAACAGCTGCTAACAAACAGCTTTGGGGATTGACAAAATTCATCCGTTTTTTAAAAAATTGGGGGATTTGATGCTTCTGTGACGCCTCCCAAAGGGGCCCAGCACCCTGGGAAAGAAATACCTAAATTCAACTTCCCACCTCCCAGAATGATTTCCGAGACTGGAAAAGAGAACTGAAATGGAGAGTATTTACAAGGGCCGGGAGTGCCAGGACAAGAGGGAATGGCTTCCCTCTGGAAAAGAGGTTTAGATGGGATATTAGTGAGAAATCCTTCCCTGTGAGGGTGGGGAGGGGCTGGGATGGAATTCCCAGGGGAGCTGTGGCTGTCCCTGGATCCCTGGCAGTGTCCAGGGCCAGGCTGGACAGGGCTTGGAGCACCCTGGGGCAGTGGAAGATGTCCCTGCCCATGGCATTGGTGGGACTGGGATGATCTTTAAGGTCCCTTTCCACCCAAACCATTCCATGATCCTATGAAATACCTCCCATCACAAGAATTTTTCAGGAAGAGAAACATTTTAGCTCTGTTTCCAAAGATTTCCAGATGATCTCCAACTCAGAAGGGCCAGCTGCACTTTACCAGGCTCACTGGTGATTTCATTTCTGCCTCTGCGATTTTAACAACAAAGGATAAAGAGATCAATCCGGTGCCTGGGTGTGCAAATTCTCCCTGGAATTCTCCAGTTCCGAAGGATGAGTTAATTTTCTTTTCCTTTCCAGTGCCACTCCAGGCATCGCATGACGAGGCACATCTGCTCCGTGACTCATGGAAAGGGAATATCCATGCGTGTAAGCGGCGCAGGCTGCCTCACACTCAACCTTTGGGAAGCTTTTTGGAGGCCTGGTTATGCAAGAAATAAAAGGGGACAAATTCATGCCAGGGAAGGACTTTGAAAGCTGTGATTTGGCCTGGAAAAATATCCAACATCGAGATATTAATAATGAGAGTGTGCTGCTGCTGACAGTCCTGGAGACAAGGATTCTCCGTGCATCCAGAGCCAACTTCTCCAGGCCTCTCCTTCGTATCTTTGCCCTTACACATGGAAACCCTCAGTGGAGGGGGTGGAGGAAGGGACTGGGAAGAGTTTGGAAGATGAAATGTCCCGAGATTTTGGATTCCTTGAATGGAGATGCCAAGCCTTGAAAAGCAGGGTGAGGACATCGATAGCTGAGCCTGAGGGATCCCACAGGGAAAGGAGAGAAAAGAGAAGAGAAGAGAAGAGAAGAGAAGAGAAGAGAAGAGAAGAGAAGAGAAGAGAAGAGAAGAGAAGAGAAGAGAAGAGAAGAGAAGAGAAGAGATGAGAAGAGAAGAGAAGAGAAGANAGGGAAGTGGTGTAAAAGAAAAGAGAAGAGAAGATAAGAGAAGAGAAGAGAAGAGAAGAGAAGAGAAGAGAAGAGAAGAGAAGAGAAGAGAAGAGAAGAGAAGAGAAGAGGCCCATTGATGTCTCCATAGTATTAAAGAATTATTAAGGGTGGAAAAGATCTCCAAGAGGGGTCATTGAAGTCTCCATAGAATTATAAAATCATTAAAGTTGTAAAAGACCTCCAAGATGGTCAAATCCAAGCATTCCCACCATTCCCACTAATCATGAATTGCCACAACTGCTCAATTTTGGAACACTTCCAGGGATGGTGGCTCCGCTAGTTCCCTGGGGAGCCTGTTCCAATGCTTGGCCACTCTTCCGGTAAAGAAATATTCCCTGATATCCAGCCTGCAGCTCCCATGGCCGTTTCCCCTTGTCCCATCCAACGTGCTGGTTGAGGTGCCAAGAAAACACCGGGAATTTGCATTTTGCAATCCACAGGATTGTAAGGATCTCCCTTTAGGCCTCCCAGCATCCAGCTGAAGGGAATGATGTCTGTGCCACCTGGGATTGCTGGTTTGATGCTGCAGGACTCTGGGATTAGTGATCCGAGGGAGTAGCCCCGGCACTCCTTGGAATTTGCAAGGCTTTAAAGCAGTTGTGCGATAAAGAGAGAACTGGGAACGTATTGAAAAGGAGTTTCCTCAGCTGGAGGCTGGGGAATGCAGCACAGAGAGCCGTGAAAGGAACGGATCTGCTACATTGCCTGGACTTTGGGATTTGTTTTCCTTCTTTTTTCGTATTCCCGAATTGCTCCTCTGCAAGTTGTGCTCCAAGGCTTCAGGTGGATAAAAGCACCTCACGCAGTCAAAGTTTCTGACCCAGTGTCACCAGCAGAGCTCTGTTGCTTCCACCAGCTGAAATCTTGGCCTATTGTGTGTTTTCCTGACCTTTCCCATTATTCCTGATTGTGGGATGATGACAATGTATTCCTTCCTTTCTGTGAGTGCCCCGCCACGTCCTTTGTTCTCCTTTGGACAAATGAAAATTTGGAATGGAATTAATCACTGGCAGTGCGGATCCCTTGGGACAAGGGAGGGGAGCCCTCCAGGGAGAGAGGGCAGTTATGGGGTCATGGAATGATTTAGGTTGGAAAAGACCTTCATGATCATCAAGCCCAACCATTAACCCAGCACTTGGGTGGCCAAGTCCACCCCTGATCTGTGTCCCCAAGCACCAGGTTGAGCTGAATCCGTGTGTGAATCCCGTGAATCCCCATGCACTCCATGAGAAATCGGATTTATAGAGTCTGTCTCCACCATCTCGTGCTCCAACACTGACACCTGGGGACATCAGCGAGCTCTTGGTGGCACTGCAGGTGGGAACGGCCAAAGCAGGAGGAAATTGGAGAGTTTGAGAGCTGGGACTTCTCTCCTCTTCCGAGGTGAGACACAAAGGTGAGCGATGAGTAATTCGCTCAAGTGATCTGGGCAGCTCTTCACCTTCTCCTTCCGTGGGTGAGTTTGAGTGTTCTGATGTTCGAAAGTTCTAATTTGGGGGTTATTTTATTTTAGCACCCTCCCAGTGCAGCTCTTGCATATTCAGGTGTTTAAATGCAGTTTGTTGTAAATCAGACCCTGCTTTTCTGGCCGTGTTCAGGAAGGGGATTTTGTCCAGCTGAGGGGTTCCCATTAGGATTTTTAATTTTTAACGAACTATTTTAACAGCTCTAATGATTATGAGCCAGAAGCTGTAGGTGAAACAACTCCACTGCTCCTGTGCCAGCCTCTGCCTGAAACTGAAGCTCACTTTAAACCCTCAGCACCGAGGGTTTACCCTGCTCAGACTCTCCTTTGAGACACCCAGGCCGTCGTTCCCACGTCAGTGGAAAGAGGAGGGGAATATTGTGATTGGCAAGATTCCAGCTCTTCCCAGCAGAAGCCGTGGGATGATTGCCTTTTGTTTAAATGTCAGAGGATCCGGGACATCCGAGGGGAGAAATGGCCTTTAGATCATCAAAATCTGCATCACAAGTGGTGGAAAACTGAGGAAAAGCAATGTGTGAGCATCAGGATTATCCTGTTGGAATGGCCGTGACTCAGCAGCTCTGCCTGGCATCCCAACCCATCCCAGCTGCTGGAAGGGCACAGGGCACGGAGCATCCACTGGGTGAGCACACACCTGGCCAGATTTAATATTTCACAGTCAGGGTAATGTGAATTATGTCAGGAATTACAGGAGGATACCTGGAGGCTGAGCTGATCCCAGTTTTTGAAGCAGAGTAACTGAACCATAACTTGGATATCAGTGATTTCCCAGCAGCTCCTGCAGGAACCAGCTGGGCTCTGCTTCTGGGATATTCTATCGGTCCCAGGCAACACCTTGGCTCCCTCCTGCCAAGCCCTGCATAAACATTTTGCAAGAGCCTGAATCTTCTCCAAGGAGCCTGAAGAGGCCAGGGAAGGAGTTGGACAGAGCAAGAATTGTTAGTTCTGGTCCACAAATAGAAAAACAGGCAGAGGAGGAGGAAGTGGTTTGCCAAAAATCCCTGTGTGTAACTGGGGTGGCAACCAGATCCCCCAAATCCCAACCCAACGCTTTCAAAGAGATCAGAGACTCAAATTCTGTCAGCTCAGGTGACAGAGCAGGAGGACAACAAAATTTGAGAGGGGACAGAGAGTGAGGGTGCAGAATAAGTCAGGTTTTGTTGTCCCCTTGGTAAAACATGGCCAGATATTGTTGTGGCAGTGGCGGTGTTGAGTGCTGGGTATTGCGAGTGCTGAGTGTTGGATCTGTGGGTGCTGAGTGTTGGATCTGTGAGTGCTGGATTTGTGAGTGTTGGGTGTTGGATGTTGGATCTGTGAGTGTTGGATGTTGGATCTGTGAGTGTTGGATTTGTGAGTGTTGGGTGTTGGATGTTGGATCTGTGAGTGTTGGATGTTGGATCTGTGAGTGTTGG
>VZRR01002884.1:234-43258 GCA_013398015.1 Oreocharis arfaki
GGGAGCGCGGCCGGCTCGGCCCCGCGGGGAGCCGGCATGCACAGCCCCCCGTTCCCGGAGGATCCCAGCGCTTCCCACGCCTGGTCCCTCCGGCGCGCGGGATGCGCGGCACTCGCACCCGAGTGTTCGCTGGGCGCAGCCCGGGGAGCCGCGGGCAATACCTGAAACTGTCGTCCTGGACGCTCCGGGAGCCTGGACTTGACTTTGACCGTGTACAGCTCTCTTTCCTATTAGATTTCTATTTGACAGGTGCAAAGTTTAACTTGATTTCTCTTTTTTTTTTTTTTTTTCCCTTTTCGTTTCGCTGCGAAGAGAAAAACGCACCATCCAGCTGCTCCCCCCGAGAAGCGACGTGCTTTTCCGAGCCGGTTTATCCATTTAGTTTGTTCAGTGACATTTCCAGCTCGTTCCAGGCACAAGGCGATGCAGCTGTAGGAAACGCCTCCGCCGGCTGCGTGCATGTTCCCCGGGGCACGCGGGGGCAGCCCTTTGACTCTAGAATGTAGCGTAGACCTGGCTGTCTTCGGCACTTTGTAATTTAAAACGAGCGAAGCAGAAGCTCCCGCCCTAGTTCCCCTGCCCGTGTTTGCTTTAGTGCCTGTTACTATATCCTAGAGCAAATATATTGAAAGCTGCACCCACTCCATCGTCTATTTTCTATAAAGCTCCTTGCAAACGGTTTCCGAGTATCCCCGTGGCTGAGGCGAAGTTATTGTGGTTGCTTTGCCAGAGCGAGGGAGCTCTGGGCTCCTGTGTTTTCATCGGTGCTTAGAAACTTCTCCTGAGCTGGTTTGGTGGCCAGGGATGCAGAGGGGTTTTGTGTGGCTTGTCTCAGGCTCTGCCAGTCCTGATCCTTCCCTGGCAGCAGCGCGGGGGCTCAGGAAAATTATCCAGGTAACAGTTTTCTGAAGCAGTTTTTCTCTGCCGGGTGCTTTGGTGTGTAATTCACGGGGTGCCAGAGCGCAGAGCATCTCCGGCTGCGGGGCTGCGGCGCTTCCCCGAGGGAAGCTGCAGCTTTTGCAATGTGGCATCTTAAAAACGCTGAGTTTCGGTGAAAACCGAAGCGCTGCATTTCCATCCATCTGCGATTGCCTTTCTCCACGGCGGGAGGCTGGTGCAGGCGAGGCGGGCAGGGTGGGGGCGCGGCCGCATCCAGCCGAGCCGGGCAGCGCCAGGGTTTGCCGGGTGTTCGGGATGCTCAGGGGCAGCCGGTGCCCCGTGTGCTGGGTTTGGAAGTGAGAGTTCTGTGGGAGCTGTGTTCCCTGAGCCGGGCTGCGTGTGGACCCGGCTGCCAGGTGGAAAGCACGGTTATCTCCATCCCGGGCGTGCCTGGAGGCTCCAGGAGGGATGCAGCCTGGTGCAGGATCCTTTGCATTTTTCCCCTTTGAAGTAAGTCCCCTTGATATCCCGGTACCAAGGTGCATCAGCTGGGAAGGGAGAGCAGGAGCAGAGCCTGCGGCTGGGCTGTGCTGAGATACAGCACCGGGAGTCAGAATGATTTTCCTGGATGCTCTGAGCTGGTCCTGCTGAGCAGGGAGCTGGCTCCCCACTCTATCCTGGTTCCTGGGGAATGCTGAGATCCCCATGGCTCAGCTCATTGCGAAACTTGTTGCATTTTGAAGACCTTTTCCTGAGGTTTTCCCTCTGTCGTAGGAGCTTGTGGGCTCCAGTGGCACCTTGTCACGCCATGCACTGAGTTACAAGGTGAGAAAGGGGCTGCAGGGTGGATTTGCACAGCCAGCAGAGCACGCCCCAGCTGTGACTCCGGGGGTGCAGCATCCTTTCATGGGAACAGAGCTGGGGAGCCCTGGTGAGAGTGGCCATGGAGTAGGGAGAAGCCTGGAGGGCTCTGCGGGCAGAGGGGTTGTGGGAGCAGGGAGAAGCCTGCAGGGCAGAGCAGGGTTGTTGGAGCAGGGAGAAGCCTGGAGGGCAGACCAGGGTTGTGGGAGCAGGGAGAAGCCTGCAGGGCAGAGCAGGGTTGTGGGAGCAGGGAGAAGCCTGGAGGGCAGAGCAGGGTTGTTGGAGCAGGGAGAAGCCTGCAGGGCAGAGCCGGGTTGTGGGAGCAGGGAGAAGCCTGCAGGGCAGACCAGGGTTGGAGCAGGGAACAGAGCACGGTCTGGCAGCAGCCACCAGAGACTGGCAATAGACAACGGGAAGGAAATCGCCCCAAGGGAAAGGGAGAAGTAGCCAAGCACTCCCTGACCCCAAAGCCCTTGCTCTGAAGGGGCTGGTGTGGGCAGCTGGTTGCTCCAGCTTTTCCTGAGGCCAGAGGGAGGGAGGGAGGTGGTGGCTTTTGGTCCCCAGGGCTGAGGGCACTTCTCCTTTTGGTACCAAAAGGTTTGGATCCTCCTGGCCCTCCAAACTGGGTGCAGTGAGACCCCTCCAGGGGTGCCAAGCCCCCCCAGAAAACGTGCAAGGGGTAGGATGGGGGTGGATAACCAGCTGTGGGAGCGTAATTCCTGTGGCTTGCTAGCATCAATATTATTGTGTACAGCGCATAGCCCACACATGACGGAGGAGCAGGAGTAGGGAACCTCTGGATCACCAAGCTGAGACTCAAACTGTGCTTTTTGGGTTCCCAGGGACAGCCCTGTGTTTGGAAAACCCCAGGTGCCATCACGGTTAGCTGGCAGTCCCTTTCCATGAAGGAATGTGGACCTCCCAGTGTCCCAAGCTCGTGGCAGGGAGCTGCTGCCCAAGCAGAAAGTTACAACAGCGGCTCCTGGAGCTGAAGGAAATGCAGGATAGAAACAGCATCTCTGATGGGAACCAAGGATGCTCAGAGCCCCCTGCAGGGGCTCATCACTGAAACGGGGGAAAAAAGCCAGAAACTGTTTATTTATATGCCCTGCATATGAAATGGCACTGGTGCTTTGCTACCAGCACAATCCCTCAGATCTGCTTTTCCTTCCTTATTTTACAAAGCTCAGATGTTCCCTGGGCTGATCCAGCCAGCAGGGAGGCAGGTGTGGCCGGGGAGGTGGATGTGAGTGCAGCTGGAGCTGAGATGGGCAGCCCTGCCTGCAGTCAGCCCCCAGGACATGTCCTGGAGCAGTTCAGGTGCTCGTGTCACCAGACCAGGGCATCCCAGCTGTGGCCCAAGGTACTCCCTGGTGCCCAGAGCCATAGGAAAGAGGCTGAGTGTGGTCTCTGTTAGTGCAGAAGAGGCCAAAACTCCCAGCATGGTGAGGGCAGCTGGATTGATCCAGGAGAAAGAACTGGAGCTGGAGCATCACCCTTGTCCTCACTGAGCGCGGGGCTGTGGTGCTCCTGCACTGGGGCGGGGAAGAAAATCAGCCATGAGCTGCCTCATCCTTCCAGAAACACACAGAATTAATGATCATTAATTCTCCCCGAGCAGCTTCACCCGTGAGAACTACACACCAGGCTCCTTCGTCCTCACCCTCCTCCGTTACCATGAGTTAACACAAACCTTCAGAGGGAGGAAAAATACCCCTCTGCTTTTCATTTATTCCTTTAGGAAGAGCGAGTCAGGGACGTTGCCCTCATACCTTGGGGCAACTGAGGCACAAACAAAGCAGGGTCGAGTTCCTGATAGCAGGGAGGGGTTTGCCCAAGGGAAAAACCCCACAGAAATGGATTTGGGTCCTCAGCAGGGTTCACTCGAAACGCTGGGCAGGTTCCGGACCTCCACACCCAGGACAGTGCTCTGGCTGTCCTTCCTCTGGTTCAGAGGTAGCTCCTGTGCCCTGCCAAAGGAACTGGGATTATTAATCAGGATTTCTCCTATTTGCCTGTGGATGTTTCTAATTAGCCAGGTTGGGATATTTCTGGGAGACAGGGTTCCTTGCTGAGCACTGACCTGTCCCCAGCAGCAAGGCGGGGGCTGGAGGTGACACCACCAGGGCTGGGGAGACTTTTCCTGAGGGACACAGCTTGGCCAGGGGGCTCAGGGGGCAGGTCAAAGCCCCTGGAATGAGCAGAGCTGTGTCTTTTCCCCAAGGCTGGCTCTGGGCAGCCCCTGGGGGAGCTGGCACCGCACGGCCCAGGCAGATGGGGAAGGACGTGTTTCCACTAATCTGCCCCAATCTGGATTATTTTTCCCAAATAAACCTCTGTTCCCAGCTGCTTTAAGCAAGTTCTTGGCACGTTGGGGACAGGTGGGATTCTGGGGATCAGGGAGAAGCTGGCAGGGCTGGAGGTGATGGAGGGGATAGTGCCTGCAGGGTGTCCCTGTGCCACCAGGCTCCCACCGTCTGCACAGGGAGGGGGACCAAGCATCTCCGAGGTGGTTTCGGCAGCATATCGCCCAAGTCCTGGGGCTGGGATCATCCCAGGGGGCCTCAGGTGTTCGCTGGAGTTTCCTCCTATCAAAAGCCAGTGGCAAATAAGTTCTGTTGAAGGCCTGGTGTCCCCCACCCCCTCTCCCATCCAAAGCAGAGCTGGGATCTTCTGCAGCTCCTGCCAGGATAAAACAGGCCAGAAAATGCCTCTGGTGCTGGCTGTGCAGGATGATCCACATCAGCCAGTTTGGGGGGGTTTGGGGAGCCAGGATCAGCGCTGGTCCCTCATCCTGCCTAAGGACACACGGGCACAGACAGGCTCCATCCTCCAGCATGTTCCCCAGCCACTCACCAACCTGACATTTACAAATCCCTATTTTTAGATGATCTTCATCACTTCTAATTGTTCAGGCTCCTCAGCCTCAGAGATGCTGCTCTGCACGGGCAGGATGGGTCCCCGAGTTCATTTCTCCCTTCCCCTGTGCCTCAGTTTCCCTTTTGGGAAACAGCTCAATTGAGGGCCACCCCTTGACTCTCAGGACCAGGTTTTGGGGGCTGTGGGTCCTGCTCCCACCCCAGGCCCTCAGGTGGGATTTCAGGTGCTCCGGGGTGCTCCATACACCAAGACACCCCTCTGCAGCTTTCCCACAGAACAGGACAGCAGGAAGCACCCAGCCCTCATCCTCTCTGGCTGTCCTGACACCAACCCCAGCCCCCAGGGCACCATCCCCAGCCTCCCACAGCAACAAGCAGCCAAGCAGGATGAATCCAGGAGGGACAGGCTCCGGAGGTTCCTCAGGGGCCTGCGGAGAGCCGACCCCAAGGGACAGCCCACGCGGGCTGGGCTTGGCACGTTGGTAATTAATTTAGTTACTGAATTAACATTTAAATTGACAAGACCTGGATGTGAAGCCAGGCACTGCTGCCTGCCAGGACCCATCAACTTCCAGCAACCCTGGCTGCCCCCAGCTGGATGTCTCCAGCTCCCGGTGCCTTGCCAGCAGCATGGAGGGGCCCTGGAGCCTCCAGGAGATGCTCTGCTCCCCCAAACTGCTCCCACGAGCCCCAAGGAAGCCAGACCAGCCCAGTCGTGCTGTTCCTGGAAGAAATGTCTATGCTCAGCAGGAACACGGACAGCAGATGCTGCTCCTGGGGTCCCCCCTCTCGCTGCTGAAGTGTACCCCAAGCCTGAACTCCCGGGGGTCCTGCCTGGCCCTTGCCTGCCCCCCACACTGAGAGGGACACACTGACACCCCGAGGGCTCCATCCTTCTGCAAGGGCTGGTGGTGACATCCAGTGCTGGATCCTGCAACTACAGCCCGGTGCCGTGTCCCCACTCCAGTCCTGCGCTGCTGTGCCCAGCCTGATCCTGCTGCTCCCCTCACTCCCACCCCAAACAAAGCTGTGCCTCGCCCCATCCTTGTGCCAGTGCCACACTGGGAAGGGGTTGGGTTGAGTCTCTCCCTGGAAAGCACCATCTATTGCCATGCCCTGCAGAGGCTGGGCTGGAATTCAGAGGTAATTCTGGTGAGCTGGGAGGAGGAGAGTGGCTCAGGGAGAGCAGCCTTGGCAGATAAAACAACACCTGGTACACAGGATCCCACGGGATGAAGCCAGCAGCCACCACTGCAGCGACACAGGAACCCACCTGGATCTGCTCGGATTCTGTGAAATCAGCTCTTGTCTCAGTTTAATGGTGAGCATGAGAAGCCCAGAAGATGCCCAGGATCAGGGGGCTCCTGAGAACACAGGGACAGTCCCTCTCCACTGCCACCCACACCCTTCTAGGGGTCCAAAATCTCTCCCCTGGGGTGCCCACCCCAGCTCACCTGCTCCCCACCCCCTTTTCCCTCAACGACCCTGTCCCTCCCAAGCTGCTGCAGCTTCACTCCCACATCCCAGGGACACTCTCCACGATCAGGGGAGATCTCAGTGCCATCAAGAGGAGGAGGCGGCTCTGAACAGCCTCTTGTTCCCAGGCCTTATCCAAGTGGCACATGGAGATCCCTGCAAGCCCAGCTCAGCTTGTGGGGCAAAAGTGTTTGGCTAAAGAAGACAGAAGAAACAGGATTGATTGAGACTATGAAGGGAGTATTTTATTACTTATAACACTTCATTCAGCTAAATCCACATAGCAGTACACAGAAACTCTTCAGGAAAGTGCAAATTCTCACTCTGTACTTGTAATATGCCCTAGTTTTACAGAACAGACATCGGGTAAACAGGAGAACAGATGCAGAACTCCCCCAGCTTCCAGGCAAGGAGAACGATGCAACTTGAGATACTTCAATCATTTTGTACAAAGCCACTCTTGAGCAAAGCGAATCAAGCTGGACTGCAACCACCCAGGTGACACCATGCAAGGAGCCACCTCTCCCTTAGCTGGGGAGAGAAGAGGACAAAAAGAGGCAGGGAAGATAAAACAAAGTGATAACAGTATCAGTTTTTAAATTAGAGACCATCCAGGTGCTTCCTAAAGCAGCACACACACCCCACCCTGCCCAAGTGACCATCACTCCTCTGCTGGCTTCTGCCAGTGTCACACAAACACTTCCTGTGAGGAAATGGGAGCTGGGATCCCTGACAACCTCAGGAGCCCGGCAGAGAGGGCACACAAAGCGCTACCTGAGCGTGGCTGAAGCAGGGAGTAACTCCAGGGATGCCCACAGGCAGGAAACCAACCCCACCAGAGCCTGGGAACAGGCCAGGCAGGTAAGGGAGCCCCAGGCAGCACTGGGCAACTCACCTGGACAGCTGAGCCACCACACAGGGTCTGCCCTCCTCATCTACCCCGGGGGACAGTGGGTGTGTATCCCCCCTCCTCAGAAAGAAGGGCTGCATGTTTCAAACGAGGGAAAGGAGCAGAGCTCCTCAGGCGAGATCCCAGTGCTCCCGCAGCCCAAGGGAATCCCAGCTCCCAGGAGTCCCATCCTGCTGGGGATGCGAGGGAAGCAGAGCTGGCTCAGCAGCCCAGCACACAGCAGGCACTGCGCTGCTCCTCTGGGCCACAGCTGCAGCCCAGCTCTCCCTGTCACACACACTCCCTCCTCCTCTGCCCCGCCAGGGCTCGCAGCTCCCTCGCCCACCCTCCTCAGAGGGGCAGGAAGAGAGACGTGGGCAGCACTTGGAACTATTTAATCCACGCCCTGGATGCTCCAGCATAACCACAATAAGAACTCCAGCTACAAGCTCTGCCTCACAGACATTCAGCCTTGCCTGGCAAAGCCCTGAACTCGGAAAGCTCCTGCCCCAGGCGCACGGAAACACGGCTTCACTACAGAGATTAAACCTGTCACAGCCAAGGGACAAAGCCAAGCCCTCCAGATTTTATAAATCATTAAACCCAACTCCCTGGCTCTATGATTGCAGTTTTAGCCAACGTCCAACCTTTGAAGAGGTGTGTTTTACCTGGAAGCACCTCAGAAACAACATCCACGGCGTCCTTTGATCTGTGATCTGCTTTCTACTCAAGTTAGAAAAGCCTTTGTTCTTATCTGGGAAGTGGGAAAGGACAGCTGACAACTCAAGGAAGGTTGTGCACAAACCAAGTAAACTCCAACACAATGCATAACAAAGTTACAGGGCAAGGAAACGAGAATTCCAGTCCTTCACAGTACCAGAAGTAAGGGATGAGAGATCAGAGGGAGGAGATAAAGGAGTTCCACAAATGGAACAGTACAAATATATCCAACAGTTCCAATACAGTAGGAAAACAACAGTAGCAGCAGTTTCAAAACAGCAAATAGCTATTACACCCTGAAAGTACATTCAACACGTTGTGCCTGCTGCTGTCATCCCAAAAGCATCTCTACAGCTACAGCCCACTGTCAAACCTATCCATGGGGAAAACCCCAGGTACACAACACCCCACAGCTGGGTTCTCTTCTTTAATTAGAGATATTTAGACTATGAACAGCTACCAGCTCCTAGCAATGCTTATTTGAAAACATCTCCATCCCTAGCACTTGCCTACTGACACAGAGCAGGTCTCTGGGAAGCTGCAGATCGCTGCTCTCCGTAGGAGCACAACCATCACCCACAAGACGAGACTGCTACACTAACACACAGCTGGTCTCACCACACGCACACACTGTGCTTGTTACACTGTTTGTTCAAAGTTATGTCCCAAGTCGCTCGTTCTCCTCTCAACTACTCGGAGAACAAAACTCTCAATGCCTCAGTGTCTAATCTGCTGCCAGTGGAAGGAATGGCAAGAGCTCCCTCAAGTTCAGTGCAGTGGGGATCCAGATCTGCACCCTTTTTGGGAAGGCTGAAGGGAAAGCAGCAGTCAGAAACGCCTTCCCTGCCCTATCCAGCACGGACAACAACAAAAGCATCCTCTGAGTGTAACTGGTTTTACCTATTTCCCCCACCACGTCAGTCAAATGTACAATCAAGGTAAAATAATAATTAAAAAAAAAAGCTTTTGGCATTAGATACATTTCACTCGATGGCAGAGCAACTTGGAGATACTTTCTCTTAAAATAAAAAAATAAATAGCAGTGACAGGTCAGAATTTGTGCAACACAGACCTTTCTCTAGTACATGTACATTCATAGACACCGAAATACTTCTCCATGGATATAGTGCAAAGCTGCTGGCAGCAGGAAACACCCAGACCTCGGGGCTCTCTGAAGCCATGGAGAGGCAACACACGCACAAACCTACCCTGTGCCATCCTACAGCGTCCAGCTGCCAGGGCATAGCCAGAGGGAGGGTGAATTTGGAGAGGCAACAGCAGCAGCAAAACAACAGCTTGAAGTCCAGAGCACTCTGGGGGTCTTCTCCCATCATCTCCAACACAGATAAAACCCACCACTGAATTGCTGCTACTTTGCTTTACTTGCTGTCAATGGCAGCAGGGAGCTGTCCAGAACCAGCTGTGCCATGCCAAAACTCAGCCCTTACTGCCCAAAATCCAATAAAACCACAAGGAGAACTTGGGTATTGGCTTGTTTAGGTGGATTTTTTTTTTTGAGAAATGTGATTAGCAGTCTCACTTGCTACTTGAGCAAAGGGAGAAAACATGAGAGAAGCTGGTATAAAAATTTGTCCTTAAAGATAAAGAATAACTGTATTTTCCCCGTGCTATTCTAACAAATTACCTGACAGGACATGACCAAAAAAACTTTAAAAAAAAATAAAACACAATTTAGTAACTGTGTCAGTCCCTCATCTCCACTTTCTTCCTTGGGTTTTTTTTAAATAAACAGACAACATAAATTCAGCCCAGCAAAACCCAAGAAGTCACTGATGGGCATTTTCATCCAAAGTAACTGAATACAGAAAACCAAGAGAGTTTAAGACCCTTCAGAGATGCAGGACAAAAAGTAGCTACAGAGCCTATGGTATTCAGAGGGGGCAATTTCACCAAGGAATGACCAAGCTCCTGCTCCTTTGGAAGCCTTGGAAAGGCACCAGGCAATTCCAAGCTGCAGCTGTTGCCACTGTTGTTTCACTGCCAATTATTTTAAGACGCACACAGGAAAGCTACAACGCACCAAGAACACTTTTACCAACAGAAGAATTCTTAAGTAGCTGAAAAATGTCAACAATTTGCCCAAACAAGAAATGCTGATCTCTGCTTCCACGCTTTTGGAAGTGCAGACCCGTAGGGAAGGTCTCAGAGCAGCAGGGAAGAAGCAGCCTTCGTTGTCAGTTTGGAGTGATCGCTCCTTTAAAACTTTAAAACCTTTTCACACACAGAAAAGAGGTGGTTTAGGTACCTGAACTGAGTTTAAGACAAGATGTAGCAGCTAAGCTCAGCTGCCTCAAAGGTACTAGGGCAGTTCATTTGCACTGGTGTGGGTTAATTAAACTTTTGGCCGAAAGGACCGAAAACCGTAACAAATTCCACCCTTTCCTCTGATCTCATCTCCTTATCCCAATTTGGTGAAAAGCCTGACAAAAGAATGCTTCTTCTTTACAGAGCAAGAATGCAGCTGTTTGAAAGACACACACACACACACACAGATGAGACTGGTTCTGCTCCTGGGTCCTTTGTTCCGCACGGTGCCTCCCGCGAGCGCCGGGCTCTACGCAGAGCGCCAGGCCAGCCCGTTCTTGTCGGGCTCCAGGAAATTCTCAATCAAAGCCTCAATCAGCTTCTGGAGCTCTTCTTCCAGCACACTTCTGTCACTGCAGGAAAGAACGGGGCCGGGTCAGAGGTTGGGAAACGCCCAAACATAAATAAATAAACAGCAACACCTGACAGGGACGGACTTGCTCTGCTGTCTCCTACCCCGCCAGGTGTAGAGAGACTCCAAGCTGCCTGCTTTAACGAGCTGCTTTCCAGCAGGGATTATCCTGGAATCACAGGTTTGGGTTGGAAGGGACTTTTAAAGATGGTGCCCAGAGCCCTCTAGTGGCCCTTTTCTTTAATTAAATTAATCTCAATTAATACTGCAATAATCAGGTGGGGAGGCCCTGGCACAGGGTGCCCAGAGAAGCTGTGGCTGCCCCACCCCTGGAAGTGTCCAAGGCCAGGTTGGAGCACCCTGGGATAGCGGAAGGTGTCCCTGCCCATGGCAGGGGGGTGGAATGAGATGGTCTTTAAGGTCTCTTCCAACCCAAACTCCATGATTCTGTAACAGAAGAGGTTTCTGTGGTATAAACACACCCTGGATTTCTCACCACCCTTTTAAACTGGAAGAAGCTCAACCCAGGTGAACAACCTCTAGTTCCTATCCAGCAGCTCAGAGTACCACGGCAGATTCCCAAAGGCAGTGGGAACCCACCCGGCTGCAAACACTCACCAGCAGCAGCACAACCTCAGGAGACAAAGAAAAGCCTGGATGTGGCACTCAGTGCCCTGGTCCGGTTGACAAGGCAAGGGCTGGTCACAGGTTGGGCTCTGGTCTCAGAGGGCTTTTCTAAGCCTCAATAATTCTGTGATTTTGTCACCTGATCACTTTTTAATTGTAAGTAAATGGGGAACTGGGTTAGTTAAAGAAGCCTACTGCAGCAGATCCATTCTTTGTGTCT
This sequence comes from Oreocharis arfaki, assembly GCA_013398015.1. NCBI lineage: Eukaryota > Metazoa > Chordata > Aves > Passeriformes > Paramythiidae > Oreocharis > Oreocharis arfaki. The sequence continues at coordinate 11,463 of VZRR01002884.1, forward strand.
CATTCCTGCCCACAGCAGGGAGTTCAGGCAGCCAGGAGGGCTCGGGGCACTGACCTGTGCCCGGGCAGGGCGCACATCTCGGCGTAGTACTTGATCTTGGGCTCGGTGCCGCTCGCGCGCAGCGTGGCCACGCAGCCGTTCTGGAAGGTGAACGTGACCATCTGGCTGCTCTTGCTCACCGGCAGCACCTACAAAGCAACAGCAGCCCCTTACTGCCACTGGAGCCCAGCACCTGGAGGCCTGGGAGCTGCAGGCTCAGCGAGTCCATAAGGTCCATTGAGTCCCAAATCAGAATAACCAGCACACCTCCCACTCGGGCAGTGTCCCCCCCAGCAGAGGATGCTGAGCGCTCCCATGGAACATCCTGCCCCCTCAGCCGACACACACATCTGCCTCTCTCCTGGTCTGTTTCCCTTTCAGTTTCTGCAGGCCCTCCTCTGCAAGAACTCTCTGTAACTCACCGACTTCTTGTTCGGCTGGCTGCTGTCGTAGCCTGTGGTGACGTCTCTGACGTGTAAGATGTTGTAAATCCCACAGCACTGGGGGTAAGACTGGGCGCCGTCGAAGTTCCGGAGTCTCTCAAATATCCTCTTGATAGTGGCAGGATCATAGCACAGGAAATAGGAAGTCTTGGCTATGTGATACCCATACCTGCAGGCAGATTAATGCTTTCAGTTGTAGGACTCACAAGGTTTTGGCACATTTGGTATCTAAAAGATCTCTGCACAAGGTTTAATTCTGACACCAACACGATCCTTGTTTCATTGCTGGGATTGTGTCTGCAGCCATTCCTTCCAGCTCTGCTCCATTACAGATCCCTTCAGGCAGGGAATCTGGCAGGCTTCAGGAAGCCATTCCCTGTGTCCTGTCCCAAATCCCTCTCCAGCCCTCCTGGAGCCCCTTGAGGTACATAGGTGTCTGCACCAGCAATGGGCTGTAATCCATGACACATCAAACCCCACAACAACCTACAATGAGAAAACATCTGAGGGACACAAACATTTATTTACATATATTTACATTTAAATAAATATTCTTTAGATTATTCCCAGCTCTGAAACAGTGGAGTAGAACATTCTCATGAAAAGCACCACTCACATTTCATAAATGTCAACGAGTTTCTGTGCCAGGGTCAGGCTCTGGCCCTGCAGGTAAGTTGCCATTTCAGCAATGACCACAGCTGCACTCACTCCATCCTTTTCCAGCACTGAAGTGCCACACATGAAGCCTAGGCAGAAAAAAGTCATTGTGGAAAAATAACCTGACATGATCACACTGAGTTACTCGACTGAAGTTTTAACCTGTGATCCTGTAAAGGGAAACTGGCCAGTACGTGGAGCTGCTTTACTGCTGCACATGCAGGAGAAATCTAATTAACTTGGGGGTTATAGGGCTGGAAAGACAGACATAATACCAGCATCAGCAAGTCAGATACAATTTATTGTTATGGGACTTGCAAGTCAATTTGATGGGAGCAAAAGACCAGTGCTACTAACTACTGGGGGGACTAAATGTACTTTTTGTGTGTTTTATTCCAGAACTATGATCAGTCCTTCCTATTCACATTCCCTCCCCTCAGACCTCAACAGTTTCAAGGGATATTAGCACTCATACCAATAGACTCCTCAAATGCAAAGAGAACTTCTTTCCCATTATCTAGGAGATTTTTTACTCTGCTTCCAATCCATTTAAAACCAGGGAGCGTTTCCTAAAACAGGGAGGGGAAAAAAAGAATGCTTAAAATACACATTTTCAATTTAGTTTCAATTCAAAGAAAAAGGTATAGCCACTGTTGCCTTCACTTCAGACTAAAAAAAAAAAAAAAACACAACCAAAGAGAAAATATAATGATCTATTCTGAATTTTAGGGTCAATGGGAAAGACTGCTGCAGAGTCACAACATTAAAGCTTAAGGGTGTTTTCCTGATTTTTTTGAAGTGATTTCTTTAAATTTAAATCTAATTAATTGACAAGCAGAATAGGGACAGTAAAGAAGCATCAGACAAGTCACATCTTCAGTTTTTAGAAGTTCTGTGAAGCAAAGAGCCACTGGATAGCATTTTAGTGGTGATAGTGGATACTCAACTAGGACATGAGTATCAAACCAAGGAAAAAGTGTGTCAGGGACTGTGGTGCTGAGATCACATCAGATCATCTGTGGTGCTCATCAGATGAGACAGAGTTATTCAGGAGGAAAAGCTACAGAAACATAAAACCAACAATTTTAGGTGCTGGGAGTTTTTTCACATAAATCATGCAAAAGCAGTCAAAAGCTTAGAAAGTTTTTCCTGGAGAGAAGGAAGCTACAAACAAAGAGGGGAAGCTTTTAAAGGAAGCTTAGAAGTTCTGTGAATTCCTAGCTTCTCTTTTTCTTTCAGTCACATATGTCCTTAACCAATTAAAAAACAAAATCAGTATTTAAAGAGAGAACCAAATCCACTACAAGGAACTGATGATCACCCTGATAACACTTATCTGGCCAGTCACTCAAAATGTTTTTCAGAGCTGCTTTCAGTTTTAAATTCCTCATTGTTTGGCAAAATATTTGTTCCTGTTGCACATGGATTTAATTAAGACATGGATAAACAAGGCCTGGCCCTTTGTATGTTTGTGCTCTGATTTAGGGCACTTGCCTCTCTTCTGGCTAACATCCAACAGAAATCAGATTTCATTTGGATGAAGCACCTACAAAAACTGTCAGTCGCGGGGGGACACCCCCAGTTTCTTTTTTAGCAAGTTCTTGAAGCTGCATTAAAGACCTGAACACCCGAGTTCCCCTGCCTGAAGTAAAATCAAGTTTAAAACCCACTGGCAGCGGGCACCTGAAGGGCCATTTTGTAACCTCCCACGTGCCCATCACAAACCCAGGAACACCTGCAGTGAACACAGCAGGCTGCACAAGCCTCCCTGCTCTCACACAGCAGAATTTCTCTCTAGGGAGAGAACAGGAATACCTCAGCCATGGGTATCTGGAATTCAGGTGTTCATTTGTGTCCCTGTTACTGAGCTTCGCCCAAGCTGATCTCCCAGGCTGAGAACCCTGAGAAGGCTGAAATCAGGCTTTTCTGGGTGAAAGAACATTCCCTGCAAGGTGGAATCCCTCAAAACCCCCAGCCAAAAGCCTGGAAGTCCCCTGCCTGCTTTTCATTCTGTGAGGCCACCAGCGGGGGTTTGTATGGAGAGGACAACACACAACCCACACTCACCTCGAAGTGAAACCCCTCCTTAAGTGCAATTGCCCTCAGAATCTTGGAGGAGACCGTGGTTGCCAGCATGTACACATTCCTCACGTCTGCATCCTGGGAGCAGTTCTCCTTCCAGCGGGAAAACATCCACCAGCCAAACAAGGCTGCCAGCTCATTGCCCGTGAACACCTTCCAGCAGCCACTGCGGAGGAGAGGCAAGGTGAGGCTCTCCTGGCTTCCCCAGGAGCACCACTCAGGGCAGAGGATCTCTGCAGTCACTGAGCAGTGGGAGAGGCAAGGTGAGGCTCCTCCAGCTCCCCAGGAGCAGCACTCGGGGCAGAGGATCTCTGCAGTCACTGAACACCAGAGTGTGAGCACAGCACCAACAAGCTGCTCTAGACAAAGCCACCGTACTGACAGGACTCCACGCTCATCACACCTCAGGGATTTACAAGCCCAGAGCATTCTGCCAGCCAGAAAAGACACCCCCAGGGCCTCCTCACTGGCAGCTCTAACACAGCTCAGGCCTTTCATTACCCAGCAGCAGGAGAGCAGTCTAGAGTTGATCCATACAGAGCAGTCTACACAATCTGTAGTCAGGCAGTGCCTGCACAGCTTTTACTTACACAACCATCAGAACTGGGGCCTGTTAGTGGGAGAAAAATAATTTCTATTCAATATGAACAAGCAGGGGGAAACAAAGGATTAAAATTAAAAATATTTGAAAAAAAATACCCCACACAAAAAAAGCCCCCCCACTAAAAAAAGCCCATGACACCTGCTGAGGAAGGTTTGCCTGATATAAATTGAAACACAGTAAACAATAAGATTTGACTGTCTTTAGTAACCACTCCATTTTCAGCTGAGCTTTATTTGGCCATTTACTATTACACCAGTAAGTAATTAATCTACTCTTTGCCGAGTTAACTGATTTAAAATGCATTTGGAGCTCGATAAAACTAGGAGGGAAAACATCCTAAGGGAAGGAGTGGATTGAAGGCCTGTGCCTGGCACCCATCTGGGGACATTCTGCAACTCTCACTCTTCTCTGCAGAAAGCCACAGAAAAGGGTCCCACCACTTACTTTTCCTGCTGTTCTGCCACTGCCAGTCTGTCTGCATCTGGATCAGTGGCCACTACTACTCTTGCACCTTCTTTCTCTGCAAGTCTCAGTGACAACTCCTGGTGGGAGAAGAAGGAGGGGGCAAAAAAAAAAAAGCCAAAACATTAAGAGTAAATACACCCACAGCCTTCCCACTTACATCTAGCACACAGTGAAAGATAAATCCCCCACGGATCACCCACTGTATCAACACAGCTAAAAGCAGATTCTCCCTGTTCTCTTCCTCAGTTTGTTCTTCCCCACAGAAATCTGATGAAGAAGAAACAAAAATACCAGCACAGATTCTCCTTCTTCAGGATTCGGGCATCTGACAGTAGAGAAGTCTGGGTCTGGATCTTTTTGCTCCGGTACCGGAATGGGGGGCTGAAACCCAAAGGCTTTGAAAGCCAGCTGCACGTAGTCATGCCCAACTCCGTGGAAAGAAGTGTGAACAAACTTCAAGCTGGTCTGCACGTTTAGCTCCCTGAGGAGGAAAGCAGAACTTCAGTGAGATTTCAGCTAGTTGACAAGACTGTTGTCCCGAGGGAAAGCAAAAACAAACTGCAATTCTTGCGTGTACCGTTCTGCTGATTTCTGCGTCAGTTTCAAAGGAATGAGTGAAAGTGCTTATTTTGCACTAGAAATTACTGGGTTAACGCTTCTTCTCCTGGAAAACGAAATATTTACCTTCTGCTGAAACAGATCAAAGGCTCCCAAGAACAAACTGTTGGTTTCTACATCAAACTCAAGCTTTTCCACCACCTTAGAGACATTATTCTGGCTCTGCTTCACATCATTCATCCTCCTCCCTTTATTCTCACCTTCTGCCCCACCTAATCTTTAGACTGAATCTTCTCACCTATTTTATGCACCTCACTTCTACTCCAAATTTCTGCATTTTATTCAGAACTCTTGGAGCATATTCACTTGCATTAAATGGTTTCCACTGGAGTGCTTCACTGAAGCTTAGTTCCCAAAGGCAGCTGCTTTACTCTCAAGCAAATGGTTTAACCCTAAGGATGGTGACCCCTGAATTTAGTGACACACCAGAGAGCACAGTGAAGTCTGTCTGCAGGCAGGGTTTCCACATGCAACCCACAGCTTACTTAGAAACATAACTTAGGTACCTTCTGCTGGATACAGTACCTATGATAGCAGATCTTCATCAGATCCTCCATGTAGCTGTCACAAATTTTCTTCAGAGGATCCTGTCTGAGGGGACTGGTGTCTACCAGATTTTCATTCCAAGAGCCATTCCATGGTTCAACACACTCTTCTATACATTTTATAATTTCCTTATCATGGGGGGAGATTATCTGTGCTCCATTTTCCCAATAAACCTGGCATGAGTTGAAGGAAAACAAGGTAGTTTATTTACAAAGATTATTAACCTGATAAATTCTTTTAGCTATAGGATTCCACCTACTTTCTGCTCAGGTCATACAGAGAAGTCAGCATCTGACTGGCTTGATTCTCAAGACATTTGAAATCATTCAGAACGAGCCTCTGAGTTCATGACTGCAGTTGTGATAAATGGAGCCTCCACAGCAACACAACCTGTTCTCATAAAAGCTGGTATTTAACTATTACAGCTCAAATATCAGGATGTGAGAAATCAAAACCAGGCACTTTTATCTGGGAGTGCTGTGCAAACTGTAACAGCAGAGAAATATCAGCTTCTCCAAGGCTGGCACTCCTTTTGAGAAAGGAGCACAAGTGGTTTTTGAACCCAAAGCAAAACAGATAAGCAGTGTGCCAAGATCCGTGTTTTTCCACAGCTGAACGACTGTAATCTCTCAGCTGGAAACACCATCTAGAGTGGAAACACCATATCTAACCCTCAACTACAAAAAAAGTCTCTGTTAAAAAATTATTTAGAGGCCAGTTTTCCCACAGTCTGTTGCCAGCAGCAAGGCTGAGCTCACAGTGCAAACTCTGCTCAGATAATCTGCCTCTGTTTTCTCATCAGCGTCCTCTGCGTTTGTCACCTTCATTTAAAGTTGTCCAAAACCTTCAGAAGCTGCTGAAATTCACATGGGAATTTGTGAAAAGTGAAACAGCTCTTGGGAAAGACTAGGAAACAAACAAGTATCCTGAAAAGGTAAACTAGGAAACAAACCAGTGCCCTGGCAAAAATAAACTAGGAAACAAACAGTGCCCTGGCAAAAATAAACTAGGAAACAAACGAGAACCCTGAAAAAGTAAACTAGGAAACAAACCAGTGCCCTGGCAAAAATAAACTAGGAAACAAACGAGCATCCTGAAGGAGTGAACTGCTGTGTACCAGAAGACACAAACATAAAATTGCTTCTCGACAAATGAAGCACCTGGGAAATTCATGTGGCTTCTTTCCTTACTCATTGCTCCAGCTAAGCAGAAGCAAAGGCTGGTGAAGACCTCTACAACCTGCTCCAGGGAAGACAAGAGCACTTCAATCACCCCCAAGGGTTCCCTCTGTGCACAGCAGGACTGCCTTTCCTCACACTGCCATCACTCACTGCCCTGCCACAGGACTTCCAGAATGCTCAGCCCAGTTAAAGTTGAGAGTTTAGCTCAAGTTCTTATAAAGTTGAGGAAGGAAATACTCAGTTAAAACATTGCATCTGCTATTGTGGATGGCTTTATTGTCCCAAGCTTTCAAAGTGCAGCCACCCACTCCTCTTCAATGCCCAGAAAACCAGGGAACATCACACTGCTACTGAGTTTTATTAATCCACTCTGAAATCATTCCCATCTTCAGCACAGTCCCCAGCTGGGTGCACTAATTCACCTCCGTTCTGGCTTAGTTTTAAACTGATTTTTAAGCCTAAGAAGTGAACACACAGATTGCTGGAGCATTTCTTCAGCTGCTGATTAGACTCTATGGAATGTCACTACAGATTTATGCTCGAGATACACAAACTGCGTGGTCTTGTGTTCTCATCACAGAACAGTGTGTCAGGTTATAGAAGCAGGAATTACTTTACATAACTTATCCTTCTGATGGACACAGAAAAAGCTTTTTCATCACGAGGGTGGGCAGGCCCTGGCACAGGGTGCCCAGAGAAGCTGTGGCTGCTCCTGGATCCCTGGAAGGTGCCAAGGCCAGGTTGGACACCTGGGATAGTGGAAGGTGTCCCTGCCCCGGCAGGAGGTTGGACTAGATGAGATTTAAGGTCTTTTCCAACCCAAAGCACTCCGTGGTCCCACAAGAGGCCCAGTGCTGGCAGGGAGGGCTGGAGGGCAGCTGGAAAGGCTGTGACACGCTGTGACCGAGGCCTCACCTTGTAGCCATTGTCCTCCTTGCGGTTGTGGGACGCCGTGATCATCACCCCAGCCACGGCCCCGAGCTGCTGCACGGCGTAGGGCTGCAAGGGAACCCCGAGACAGCATCACCCCAGGGTCCTGCACTAAACATTGGATCAGCAGGACAGCTGGCAACAGGATCCTACAGAGGTGGCCTTTAACCCGGCACCAGTTTACCTGAAAACGACCCACGGGAACACTCTGCACTGTCTCCTGCAGCCAGCAGGAGCAAGTTCTAATTGTTCTCCACAAAAACATTCTTTGTATCAATTACAAAAATGCCACTTCAGCTGGCCAGCTAAAGAAAGTCTACACTCAGCTTACGGGAGCACTTCGGAACAGGCTGAGACAGAACAAAGGAATTCACAAAAAGGCTTTGTTGAAAAACAAAATACGAGTACTCCAGGCACCTCAGTCCTCCCCTCAAACCAAGACCCACAGAATACACAGCAGGCTGGAAGAGCTTATGGAATACAAGCAAGGATTTAAAACCGTGCAAGGAAAAGCTGCTGTGACCAGAAGAGTCTGTTTTTGAGATATTAAAAGCAGAGGCACTGAGGAATTCAGCCATGTCATCCTTGTTACAGCCTCCTTGAAGAGCCAAGTGCACCAAGCAGCCTCAGTTTTTCTGTTAAGTATCAATTTAAGGAAATTGCTGGGTCTCTTTTTGAGAACATTCATATACTCCCTGAACTGTGTGGTGCAACAACACGGAGGAGAAGGTGACTCACCACAAAGGGGGTAGGGACATAGGTGGAGAAGAAGTACACAGGTACATCTTTTGCCAGCAGGACTGCTGCAGTGAGCTTTGCAAGCCTACCAACAGAAAAAAAGAAAATATTCAGTTACTCCAACTCCCCAGGGCAGCCCAACAGCCAGATGGAATTCCTGTCACCGTCAGGCACTTGTTTCTCAAAGCACTCCTCTGCTTTTTGGCTTGCACTAAGAGGGCTGTCCTGCAAACTGCACGGTCAGGGCAGCAGTCTTCAGGCTGCAGAACCTGAGACAGCACCTCCAGCTGCTGCCTGGACAGCGCAAGGCACTGCAGTCCCTCACCCAAGCAAAGCAGATATCCCACACAGAGGTACAGAACCCGCTGGCAGAACACTCATCCTCTGCTCAAGGACAGAGCCAACTTCCCAAGAAGTTGGAAGTACCAGATGCCTGCAACAGCAGCTTTGGAAAAGGATTTGGTATCCCACACAGCAGCTCATTTGCCAGCCCTGCCCAGCAGCTTCAGCCAATGTCCAGGAAGCAGCTCTATTCCTAAAACACATTTCTGCAAAGCAGCACCCCTTATTCCAGAATGTTTAGAAACAGGGACAGCGCCCATAGCTCTAAATCTCGCTTTTATAATGAACTTGCCCTTTCAAGCAACAGGGAAGCTCATTCTCTTCCAGGTAACTGATAGGAAACTTCATCTGCACTCAGGTACCCACGGCTCAGGAGGTAACGGGAAGTCTCAGGGTCAAAACAGATGAGAGATTAAGTGGTGTAAGCTCACCTTGCTCCCTCGTTCTCACAGACAAGCATTAATACTGACTTCCTTCTCTCCCATCACCAGCAGCCCGAGTTCCACTGACTCAGAATGTCACTACAGCACCTGTCAAGTGTCACCTGAAACCACCTGGAAGAGTTTGAGAGCTCAGCTTGGAGCTGAAGCTACTAGAATTCAGCGTGGCTTACACCAACTTAATGACAGGACACAGCTGGATGATCTGCCATCCCCCTGGGCCCTGCTGCCCACACAGTGCTGGAAAAGCACACTGCTCCCACTGGAAACACTCTTTTGGGGGCGTTCAGCTTGATTTTAGCACTGCTGTAAGGGTGCGTTATCCCAGGGGGGCAGGAGAAACACGTGGCTGAGAACTGAGGCGCTTCCTGGACACGTGAAACAACTGTGCTAGCACCAAGTGTGAACTCCAAGCGTTGTGTGCCTAAAAAGGAGCACCACTCTCACACGTCCCCGTTTTCAGGCCGTGCCTAACCCACACAGTCTGGGTTTGCAAACACAGTGTCACAGGTGAGTTCAAACCCCTCATGCCAAAGCCTGGGCAACCCCAAGGCCCAGGGGAGAGGCATTCAGGGCCAAGGAGAAACTCCTGGAAGACAGCCACTGCATTCTGTGCTCTATTATACCAAGGACTTCATCCCTAACACGTTAAATACTGCAGCATTTTTCAAATAAAGAACTGCGTTAGTTACAACAATAACCACAATAATTAACTTCTCATTACCTAAATACTAATTAGCTGCTGGGTTGGCTTTTTTGCAAGGCATGCCATTACCACATGTGTTTTGCTCCCCAGATGACAAGGGATTAAGATTCCTCGGAGAATTCAGGAAGCAGTTTTCTCCCTTTTCCTTGCAAAGAGCACGGTCTGCCATTGCTGGAAGTCTACATTTTAAGCATTCCAGGTAAAATCCCCTCCAAGTGGAAACACACTGGGTTACAGCAGGCTGCAGGTGGAACTCTTCTCCCCCAAGCAAGCTTAAATCAGGTGTGAAACACCTGAGAGTGACAGTATTAAAAGGGCATTAATATCTAGGGATTTCCAGCTGGATGTTAACACTCTGAATTTGCCTTCATATTCAAATTTGTCTCCAGGCATTTCAAGCCTAGCATTCTCGTGCATTTAATCTGTAAATTCTCTGCAGCCTTACACTCCTTGTTTGCTGGCAAACTGGTACCACAAAGGATTTAGTCCCAGCCTCTCTTCATTACTACCTAAATGGACTAAGAGAGAGGAAAGAGTGTGCCCAGCTCATCACAAACAAACAGGAAGAAGTGCTGCTAGGACAGAATGCATTTACAGCCACAATTTCACTTCTAATCTTGCAAGTGTAATCAATACTCATACTTCTTACTGCTGCAGTTGCTGGTCACCTGTCCTCGCGTGTCATATCCAACAACAAAGCCTCTCTGCTTAAAGTCTGAGAAGTTCCTCTCAAGATACTTGTAGATACCCTGGAAAATAAAAAAAAAGGGAAAAAAAAAGGAATTAGCAGCAGTGCAGCACACACAAACATTAAAGGTGATCTTCCACAAAGGATGGATAATGTCAGTAGGCAAAACACAGCTCAAACACACCAATAATAATATTCACAAAAGCAGCAGTGTTTTTTTCCCCCCAGTGTTCACTGAAAGAATGCAAGTAACCAGAGAAACAGTTGTGGGAAATAGAAGTGAGTGGGACAACAACAAACCCTCAGCAGCAAACACTCATTTTCCATCCACACTGTGCTTTCATTCATTCAAATCATCTTAAAAAGACTGAATTGAGAAAAATCTGTATTTTGAAAGTCCATCCACTCAGGCAACATAAGGCATGCCAGCCTAGTCTTCATCTCTCTGCCCACAGCACAAATCAGACATTTTCAACATGGTTTCCAAAGCATTAGTCCTAAATTTGCCTTAAAAATCAGGGAATGGCTCGGGTGGGAAGAGCAGGTTTCACTCCAGTTTCACCTCCCCTGAAGCCTTCACATCCATTCATTTCCCAGCCAGAATCTCTCTGGAGACCCACCACAGAAACAGCTCACGATGGATCAGCAGTTTTAGATAAAAAGATGGAAGCACCATTGTTAATGGAAGCTTCCAGAGGCTGCAGCTCCCCACAACCACAGAGCACAGAGAACTTCACAGAGCCACGCTGATCCTGTAAATGCTGCCTCTAACAGGAGGTACAAGTTGCCTCTGGATGGGAGTGGGGGTGGCTTGTACCAGAATTAAACAGATTCCCCACCACCACCAGTATTTAGTGCAATTCTTCAGGATGTTTTTATGTGGATCTGACTGGCTATCTGGAAAGCCAGCCTGACTCCTGCCCCAGAATTCAGCTGAGATCATCTATTTTAAATGGCTTTGTCCCTTTAGAGCCACAGAGTGGTCAAGGCTGGGAAAGGCCTCCGAGATCAAGTCCAAGCAGGCACTCCAAGGATGTGCTCCAAAGCATGACCTAGTGGATACTGGCACCTCTTGCAGGACCCTCTCACTGCAGATGTGGATGAAAAAAGGGAAAAAAAAAATCTTTATTTTAAAGATAACTCCTTGAATAGTGGCAGGTCTGGAGGCTGTGCCACAGCAGGATCACCTGCTGCAGTCACCTTCACGCTGAACCCAAAACACAAAATGTTCCCCCTGCCCCGACAACCTGCCAAGAACTTTGAATTACAGCTGCAAAGATAGAAGAGAGAGGAATGGGAAAAACTCATTCAAGCTGACTTGAATAACCTGAATAACATCTAAAGACATGAACAGCAGATTTCTTATAACAAAGATCCTTTCTTATCCCTAAGGTCCTTTATTTAGGCTAAGATTTTGCATTAATGTCTTTACTTTCTGCTATGCAGCAGTTTGCTTAAAATTAATCCCTTAAGCTCAGCCACAGACTGCAGCCACAGCTGAACTTAATTCAGTCTTACTGGACTTGCTTGCTATCCAAACACCTCTATGAAAGTTGCAGGAAATAAAAGTGAATCAATAAATGTCACTAAGGAAGTGATTGCAGAACCTCTCCCATGTCTGAACATTCTACTTGAGCTGACACCAATGTTCTTCCAGGTGCCCCGAGGGCAGCTAGGAATTCCAGCACCTCTGGGGTTAAGGCCTCTCTTGAAGTTTCTCAGTTTAAGGAGTTTCTATTTCCCTTTAACAAGACTCAGGTTTTGATAGTGTCCCTAATCACAACTGCCATTAAATTTCTACCACTTCTAAACGAGGCCCAGGTGCATCTTGTGGGGATAATTAATGGCTCATTAGCAGGTGTCAGCACACAGGTGGATAAGCCCCTCAGATCTAAGCCAAAATTCTCCTCCATAAATTTCTTTATGAAAGTTGCAGGAAATAAAAGTGAATCAATAAACGTCAGTGAGGAAGCAACAGCAGAGCATCTCCCATGTCTGAACACCCTACTTGAGCTGACACCAATGTTCTTCCAGGTGCCCTGAAGGCAGTTCAGAATTCCAGCACCTCTGGGGTTAAGTCCTCTCTTGAAGTTCCTCAATTTAAGGAATTTCTACTTCCCTTTAACAAGACTCAGGTTTTGATAGTGTCCCTAATTACAACTGCCATTAAATTTCTACCACTTCTAAACGAGGCCCAGGTGCATCTTGTGGGGATAATTAACGGCTCATTAGCAGGTGTCAGCATACAGGTGGATAAGCCCCTCAGATCTAAGCCAAAATGCTCCTCAGGTGACTGAAGTATCACAAGTGCCTCTCCCACCGCACGGTTCAGGTGATTTCCTGATGCAGAATCCATGGGACAGAACAAGCCTACACCTGCAGCACGTCCGGTCCCTTATGCTCAAGTTCAAAAGAGAAGGGAGGGAAAAGTGATGGTATCAAGAGTAAGATGGAAAGATTTTTGGTTGGTGAAATCCAGAGAGGTAGGAACAGCTTCACGAAGTCCAGCATTTAAATTTTTCAGCTATTACCTTTAGCTTTGCTTTTTAAGCAGCAGGAAGCTCCATGATGCAAAAGTGGCCGGATCCCTGTCACTGTGGAGATCGGTGACAGGTTTCTTTCCCACTAATAAAAACACCTGGACACGCATAAATAGGACAAAAGCCAAGGAATCAGGGCTTTACAAGGGGTTTGTGTACCTGCAATTTACAGCAGAGGCCAAAGCAACTGCTGAATATTCTGCACCTTGCTCGATCTGACTTTTCGTAGTATCAACACAATCAGATCAAACGAAGGACAGAACACACGTGCAACTCCACTACAGCTCATTTTAATTGAAGGCAATGTTAATTACACTCAGGTCTGCTGTTTGACTGGCCGTTTATTGCTGTCCCAGGTAAGGGCAATTCCAGAGAGCCGGGGCTGCCCGTGCTCAGACCAGGCTCGGCAGAACTGTTCCTGCCCTCTGCTTCTGAAACAAGAGCGCTCAAAGAAAGATGAAATCTGCTGCAGTTTACTTCAGAAACAAGTTCCAATCCACTTCCCAGAGGCTGCTTTTCCCAGCTTGATACGCAGCTTTAATAAACAACTAAAAATAGCAGCTGTGCAGAGGGAGCAGGCGCACACACCCCCGGCTTGTTACTCTCAAAAACCAGCAATGCCCGTGAAACTCAGCTTGCCAAAACATTCCCTGCCGAGCAAAAGGGAAGCTTTCCCTTTCTGCCAGGAATGTGGCTGAGCCAGCAGACCCACGCTCGGTCACGCTCCGCCAGCCTGAGGCACAAAGGGAGCACCAGCACCTCCAAACCCGACAGCAGGGAAAGGACTCCCAGAAACCTCCTCTGCTCCCAAGAAAAGGGGGCTTGCTCAAGGCAGCTCGGCTGCTTTTAACCACTGGCAACAAAACACTGACTTTTAAACCCCCTCTTCTCTCAATCTCCTCAGTCTGCTCCCACTGCACCCACAGAGGCCACCTGGACCTGCTCGTGCCATTACAGCACTCCTGGCAGAGGAGGCTGGCACACCCGAATCAGGAACAGCAGAACTGCAGGAAGCATCATTCTAAGATGTGCCCAGTTTACAGACCAGACACCTAAAGAAAGATTCCTGTTTGACCCAAGAAGATCCTGAAAAGAAAAACTGTCAAAGGGAAGGCTGGGTTTCAAACCAACACAAAACCTCTGTAAACACTACTGGAATTTGGCTTCCCCACAAGAGTTTGGGCTCCAGTTGTACAACTCAGACAACAATGACAAACAGCTTAGGAAAGTCCCAGCTGTTCCAAGTTCTAAGCACACCCCTCCATCCTAGGCCAACAGAAAACATTACTTCAATCCCATCTCCTGGAGGCAGTCAGAGCATCAGCCTGCAAAGAGGAACCGGGTAAAAAGTGCACAGTGTTAAATGAGAGATTTTACCAACCCTTTGTAAACAATGCAATAAAACACCTTTGATCATATGGCTGAAGCTCCACATCTACAAAAAGTACCTGTCAAAGCAGATAAGAGTCAGTAGTTCTGTCGTAACAACCACTTTATTGATTTCCCAAGTACAAGGGTTCTAAATATATCAGCTCATTCTATTTTCAACAGCCAAGGCTAAAGGTGGGAACAGATTAACTGTTTAGCTATATTTAATATACTCAGTCCATATATGTTCACAGCTTGTGCTAAAAATGAAGGAAAAGGCTCGGTTGGCTGGGGCTTTGCTTTCTTGCTTGGGGTTTTTGTTGTTTTGTTTCTGGCAAATACTCCAGGTTCTCATGGCAGCTCCTGATTCCCAGCTCCAGGGCTGTGTAACAGACTAACCACTGGCCAAATCCCAGCCCAGTCAAACCTCTCCAAGCCGCTTCACTTCCCCTGAGCACCGAACCTTTCCCGCTTCCACCATCCGCCGAGTGGCTGCTGCGTCCCAGCTCTGGGATCTCAGCAGGACGCTGACCCCAAAGGCAGAGCCTCTCCCACGGCCGTGCCCAGCTCACCTGCGTGGACTGGATGACCGTGAGGTCGTTGATGTAGCAGAAGCCTGCCCCCATGGCCGAGCGCAGCCCGGCCGTGCCGAAGGTCAGCCGGCAGCACAGGCGCTCCCGCAGCTCCTTGTGCTTCCCGTTCTGCAGCAAGCTCTCAATCTGCTCCTTGGTTTTCTGGTTCTGCAAAAGAAGATCAAGGTCTTCGTTGAGTGCTTGAAATCGGGAGCTGAGCTGTACGTGCCCGTTGGTTTTAAGTTATTCCTACAGCGAATTCCTCTTATCCCATAAAATGCCTGTGCACCAGCCTCCACTGTAACTCATTTCTATCACATTCTTCCCACACCATCCTTATTAACAGACGAGCTCTTGCTGCCTCTGATACGCTGATGTGCCTGTCTGGTCATTAAGACACCTTCCAGCTCCTCTGTGTGAGGAGCACAGACTCTGGAACAGGTTTTTCCAAGGCCAGTAACACAATTCAATTCCCGATCTGTGCCGCTGGAAGATGGACAAAAATCTAAACTTCAAAGCAGCAAACTTCCTTCCTCCCCACCCACAGGAAGCAGGCACAGCAAAATCTTGGAACTCACAGGATGGTTTGGGTTGGAAGGGGCCTCGGAGATCATCCCATCCCACCCGTGCCATGGGCAGGGACACCTTGCCCAGGACCAGGCTGCTCCAAGCCCCCTCGGGCAGGGGACAGGGTGCTCTGCAGCAGGCTGGATTCTTATCCAGAGGGGTCCCTTGGCTCAGTCAGGATTCTCCTAAATCTGCACCACCACCAGAGCTAAGAACCTGCAAGTGCCCAAACTGCACACCTCCACTATTTGCTCCTCACAGTTACCCAACCAATACTGAACTGACTTGGCCACCAAGGAACTCAGCCCGTCTGCTGACACCCAGTGTGGGCAAGGCACCCCCCAGATCCTACAAACACAGCAGAGGAGGAGTAGAGAAGCAGTGGTCACACAGCTGGAGAAAAACAGTGATCCCAGAGGTGTAAAACACAGGTCTGGTGGCACGAGCACTTCTCTAAAGTGGTGTTGCTTCAAGCAGGGTTGCAAGGAAGGGTTAAAAAAGGCAAATGGAATCTGCAAGGCAGGGGTGAAGCACCCCTGACATTTAAAATAGAGGTCAGCCAGCTCCAGCAGCACTGGGAAACATGCTCCACACAGAGAGGGGGTGGTTCTTCAGGAGGATTGGGAAAATGCTGGGAAAAGCACAAAGATAGGAGCTGTGCACATTCACTGGGAGGGGAAAAAAAAAAATCAATAAAACTCATTGCAGCATCTGAAATTATTTCTGCAGCTTGAGAACAGACCCTGAACACTAGACAAGTGAATTTAAAATAACTTTTTATTTCTGGGTGCTCTAAAATAAAAGGCAAGCCATTATTGTCCAGGCTCCTGGATGGCCTGGCAACCACAGCAAGTCAGTGCTCACAACACAGCTAAACACAGCCCAAAAAGAAGCCAAAACAATGGGGCACAACAAACATTAAACCGCAAAAGTGAAAGTTTCTCTTTCAGCCAACCAGAAAACAAATGACCGACGTGAAAAGAGTCTAAGGCAAGAGCACCGAAAACCTCATTTCACACTCTCATAGTGCATAGGTTTGCTTTAAGATAAGGTTATTAAATTACACAGCATCCTTGATAGCTTTTCAGGACACACTGCATTGCTCCCCTGCAAAAACAGAATAGAAATTGCACATTCCATAGTTTATGGGGCTTTGCAAAACGGAGGCAAGACTGAAGCAATAGCACAAACATTTATTTTACAAATAGATTAACAAGCATTTCTGACTGAAGCTACTTAATTCACTTCCTAAGGAATAAAAAATGAGTTGGCCAAAACAGCACCCAAGCAACATTTTAACTTGCTCAGGCCACACTCAGTTAAGCTGAAGTTGCAGAAAATAAAGGAAGGGGGAAAAAAAAGTTACAAGCGAAAATCTCCAAGCTTTCTACAGATGACCTGAAACCCCTGGGCCAACAGAAAGAGGGAATTCTACAGGAGTGGGCATAAATTCAGAAGTGCTGATGATCTGTCTCACACCCTGGGTTCAAATGCTATTGAATGTATAAGCCTGACCTCCAGACAGCCCTTACCCCAGCCTGGCACCATCCCTGCAGCTTCCCAAGCTTCCCAGCTTGCCCTTACCCCAGCCTGGCACCATCCCTGCAGCTTCCCAGCTTGCCCTTACCCCAGCCTGGCACCATCCCTGCAGCTTCCCAAGCTTCCCAGCTTGCCCTCTGCCTCCAAGCTGGAGCTTCACACCCTATGGCCCAGCTTGGCTTCTTGCAACACACAGCCTGGGTCTGAGCTCCATCTGCCACCCTGGCCTGGGAATTCCAGAACAGCTTCCACTGCTGACACTTAACCCCATTGCAAATCCTGAAAAAAACCAGGGGGGTTTGCTGGTTTCCTTTGCAGTTGTGAAATCAAGTGATACATCTGAAGGTCTCTCGGGGGCTTTTGTGATGGTTCATCTCTCCAAGTGCAAAAGAGAAAAGTTCCTTAGAGACTTCAGACTACAGTGTTTGAATTGTTTTTAAATATCCTTAAAAAAAAACCTGATACAAAGCTGCCTAAAGCTTCCTGCCTTGAGCAGAAATAAACTAGGCTGTTTGGTACAAAAATAGTCAGTCCTTAAAAAAGCAATGCTTTAAGACATCCCTGCATCCCAATAGACCTAACAAAGCAATCCAAATTCTCGTGAGCAAAGAGCTCAGAGACTGCAGTGTTTCATCTGAAGTCAAGCAGCACGTGGGTGATGATGATGATGATATGAAAGCAGCACTTATTTCAATGCCCAAACGTGCCCAGTCTCAGCACTGCTGGCCAACCAGCCTTCCTGGGATCACGGAACGCTCTGGGCTGGCAGGGAGCTCAAAGCTGAGCAGGGAATACCCCAGCAGCTGGCACGACATCCAGCAGAAGCAGCACCAGCTCCTCCCAAAGAGGGAAGGGAGACCCTTCAAACAAAACCCCACACTGCTGCTGGTTTTCCAAGGGTTATTTACTGGTGGAAAATGCCTCGCATTTGGTTACGGAATATCCACTGACTCCTAACTCCATTGTTATTCGATGAATGTCTGCTGGGCATAAATATTTATTACCTTTCCTCTAACTTTCTTAACAACAACACCAAGAACTTTCAAACGAAAAATTCCATCACTTTTTTTTGTATTTCCACTTTCCAAAAAAAAAAAAAAAAAAAGCACACCTTCAAACCTTGCCCTCAGCACCAACATTTCTACAGAGAACTCCATACATTTATTTGATCACCCTCCTAAAACACTGGGACTACTTCAACTCCACAATATACGTATAAATAAATACATGATACTCCTCTAATAGACACACATGTATATAATAAATCTATTATATCTCTCTAACATAAATGTGCATATAGTAAGCCTATGACACCTAATATAAATGTGTTTATATTACATCTATGACACCCAATATAAATGAGTATATAGTAAGTCCGTGACACCCAATATAAATGTGTATAAAATAAATTATACCACCCCTGTACATGTGACACCTACCTGACACATGTCCATACCACACAGCTGTAAGTGTTCAGCACACACAGCACAGCCTGCAAAGGCCAGGGGAAGGCCAAGGCCACAATCAAGAGGCAACAGCCACCGTGTCCCCGGCTCCCGCTGGAAAAGGGTCCTGCCCACAGCCAGCTGCACGAGGAGGTGCCAGATAAGGTGACAGTGGCCCTGGGAGAGGCTCGTGCTACCTGAACACACCCTGCTGGGGCATAAAAAGGACAGGAGGACAGTGCTCTGGCTGCTGTTTGGGCCAGGGATGGGTGAGCTGGCACTGCCACAGGGAATCCCTGCTCCTCCAGCGCTGCCCTTCCTCCCTGCACGTCCCTGCTGGTCCAGTCCCCTGGCCTGGATTGTCCCCGAGTAGCAGCTCTGCCCTCACCTAATTCCCAGCCCCGCAGCACCCACCAACACCACGTGAGTGCCCCCAGGCACCTTAACCTGCCCTTTCAAGATGTAAATTTGCGAGGCATCCCTAATTTCTCAGCAGCTTTGAGGCTTGCCATGGAAACACGGCAAGTGGAGAGCAACCAGAGCCCAGGCAGTGCCTTCCCGTCCTGTCTCAAGCAGACTGCCCCCAGTACACCCCAGACAGGGCTCTCACTCCCAGAGAGCAGGGCTTGGCACTGCTGCCAAGCTGGGAGGAGAGGGAATGAGACTGTCAGAACCTTCCCTTCAGTACTTCGCAACCCCTGTCACAAAGAAATGGGAATCAGAAACACTTGAGACAGAGACAGACAGGCTGCTGCGTGGGTGACAGACTGAACACTGCTCTGTGCTCACATAAACATCAGGAAAAAAAGGGTCTGTAATATTTTTTTCCTCTAAGACTATTACACTATACATATATTTATATATAACAACTATTTAAAGGAAGCCGCTGCCAGAATCAGAACTTTGGGGTCACAACCTGCAGGAGACTCTGAAACACTTTTCAGAAAGGCTTGAGGATTTACTACACAAAAAACAAACACATATTCTCTGCCAAATCTTCAGTTCTCTGTGTACTGCGCAGTTGCCTGCTGAGGCAGAATCACTTTTTTGTGGATCATCGGGATTCAACACTTGGATCAAGTGGAGAATTAAAGACAAGGGCATTAACTGAGTATTTCTTACCCCTCTTTCACACCCAATCATGTTAATCACGTGAACTTACCACCAGAGTTAGGTTTCAAAGCTAATTCCCTGTCAAAATCACCGGCAATTTACTACTCTCACAGCAATCGTCTTTTTGTTTTGCCCGCTCTTTGCACGTGTGCTGGAAGAAGGGGGAAAAGTCTCAAGTTGCCTCGAGTTTCAATGAATTTTCCCGTGGCCTTCATTTATACAATACAATTCTTTAAAATTCACTTTAAAGTATCAATAGGCAAAAATACTGCAAGTCAAATGACTGGAGCAAGTTACTGGTCTCAAACTATCAAGCCCATTTCCTCTTGAAAAGCATCTCAAAAGCCGCAAAAATTAGAAGAACACGGAGGGACACTCCGAAAGCACCCCAAAAACCAGCCAGACCACCTTATCAGCAGGGAAGAACTCTCCACTTCACAGCTGAGACAATGACACTGAGTCCATGAATTAATAAAGCCAAGTGAGAACGCAGTGAACGGGGCCTGCACAAACAGCTCCTGGATAATTAATTGCAGCTTTCCCCCCGTGCCACGTGAAGCTGAACCAGCGCCTTTAAGAGGCAAAGCTTCTGCCAGGTACCCCCAGCCAGGAGCAGTGCGTGTACAAAGGCTGCTCCGAGCAGCTTGCCGCACAAGCCAGGCTCCTTCAGGAGACCCGAGGCAGATGTGGCAGTACAACGGGAAAAGTAGGAAGTGGATGAAAGGGAATTAAAGGGGAGAAAGTGGAGAACAATGGCTAACTGTTCGCATACTTTATCAACGAGGATCGAACAAAGGGCGCTGCCTTGTGCCTCCAAGCCTGGCTCAAGCACCAAAGCAGCAGCTAAAGGGAGAGAATGGGAAGGGGGGAATGCCAGCAGCATTAAGGAGGATGCAGGATGCTGGTGAGAAGGGGAGGAAAGCAGGATGCTCATCCCACAGCCAGGTTTCCTCCTCCCTCCCAGGGTTTTAGGCGAGGTGAGCACGAACACCCAAACCACAAAGGGCTGAGAACACAACTCTGGTAATTAATTACAGCAAGCAATTTTCAATTAAGCTAGAGGACAAAAGCCTCCCACAGCTGGGAAGGGAGTGCATAGATTTTTCCTTGATCAGAGGCAACAAAAAATCCCTGCGGCTCAGGAAGCTGGGGGTGGGAAGGGAGGGGGGTCAAGTTTGATAGGCAGTAAAGGCCCCCATTTCCTCGGTTCGTGGTGAAATACAAGGGCATCAGCCCAACAATCCCTGCTCATGCCATGTTTCCTGGTTTCTCCTTGCCTTCCCCTCCCAAACACCTTCACCCGGTTTGTTAACACCTCTCCTGAACGACCCCAGGCCCCAGCAAGCAGCCCCCAGTCCTCCTCCTCCTCTTCCAGGTGATTTTGAGTTGTCACACTTCCCAGGAGCTCTCTTGGAAACCTCCTCAAGTAGTTCCGAGTTCTACAAGTTCAGGCAGCTTTGTAGGAAAGGTCACGTTTGTCACCCAGGGAAGCAAGGGCAAAGAGGTACTCTCCCACTGACCCTGCACTTTGTATTTCATTGGTTAATTACAGCCCTAGAGGAGCTCTAGAAATGGGCACATTGCACTGTTGCCAGTTTTAATCCGAATATTCTTCCCCCAGTGGAAGTTCTCTGACTCTATACATTTTTAGGAAAGACAAAACAACCTGTTTAAAGCAACAAAAGCCTTTCAATACGTTAACAAGACATTCTCGAAAAAAAAAAATATTTACTGCCCTTCAGCCTGGGTTATCAAATGGTGTTATCAGGAATGCTATTTCCTCTCTCCACTCCTTCCCTCCCCCGTGCCACTATTCCCGGATATTTTCACAGCAGCAGCTCTGAGTGCAGAGTGTGCAGATGGCACCTGCTAATTTCTGCAAAGCTGGGAGGAGAGAGCGTATTTCCAAGTAGGAGAAAGCTGCTCTAAGAGCCATCAGGTGGCATTCGCCGGCAGCCCTCCCGCTTTGATCCTGACAGGATGAAATGAAAGAGGAAACAGTAACAACACACTGGAGGTCCTACTTAATAAAAATAACGGCAAAATAAGTTCAGGAGATAGAAACCTAAAAAAAAAATTAAGGAAAAAGCATTCAGAAGCCTAAACCACAGCTGTACTGGTAGCTTACCCTCCCCCATCATCAAGGTATTCTTTTAAAGCACAGGCCATGATGGTTGGACAAACCAGCTGCACAAAAAAAAAAAAAAACAAAAAAAACCCAAAATAACCCTTTCAGCAATAGGATAAGCAAAATACCCTCCAGTACCACACTGTTATCACAGCTTCAGGTGGCTTAATCCGAATTAATCAAGCCTGCAGTGCTCTTGACACCGTGTCGGCACTGAAAAGAAAAGGGGAACGCTGGAACCAGGCAGTTTCTTTCCTGGGGAGGGGTTAAACGCAGGCAGCTTAGGAAAACAGGCTCACGCCGCGTTTTAACGAGGCGCTGCTCCATCCCTCCCGCCACCTGTGAGCCCCAGCCAAGCAGGGACGGCTCCATGCGCCAGGATGGCATCCCCCATCCCCATCCCCGCACAGGTGAGCGCCGGGCGGGCGCGGCCGCGCCCTGCCCGCAGAGCTGAGGGATCGCTCGGGAACATCCCCCGAGGCACCTGCCGGGTGCAGGGGCTGCGCTCCGACCGGCGGGGAGGCAGCGGGGAGCACACGCGCGGTGCCGCGGCCGCTCTCGCACGGCCCGGGAGGGCACGGGGCGTGCCCGGGGAGCCGCCGCCGCCGCTCGCCCACCTTGTCCCAGCTCAGCCACTGCCACACCGCCTTGTCCAGCTGCGCGTCCCCGGTGCTGCGGGCCACCAGCACGTTGGAGTTCACGTCCCCGGGGGCTCCGCAGTCGCCCATGGTCGCGGGGAGGAGGAGGAGGAGGAAGAGGATGAAGACGGAGAAGGTGCCGCTTCTTCACTTCGCCACGCCCGCCGCAACACCGGGCATCGCCCGGGGAGAGAAAAACAGGCGAAGGAGGGCGAGGGGTGCCTGGGGGGGGCTCCCGCGGGGCCGGTTTTTATCCCCGCCCGGCGCTCCCAACAGCGATTAACGGGGAGCGACCGCCCCCGCCTCCTCCTCCTCCTCCTCCTCCTCCCCGGCCCCGCCCGGAGCCACCGCCCCGCTTACGCCCCTCCGCAGGGGCATGACGGGACATGTAGTCCCCAAGGCGCGGAAGGGAGGGGGATGGCTCGTGGGGAGAAACTACAGCTCCCAGCAGCCATCGCGGCGTGCGGTCGCCTCGGGGAGCGGACGGGGCTCAGGGGCCGCGGGTTCGCGTCCCGCCTCCGCCGCGATGTGAACAACAATGTCCCGTGTGTCCCCTGCTGCCCCACTGACGGGCACTGTCCGCGTCCTGCGCGACGGAGCCGAGGGAACGCTAAAACCCTCCCCGGCTGTGCCGCTCGGGCGGCCCGCAGCATCATCTGTTCCCTCCGAGAGAGTGATGGATAAGGCGCTGCCCTGGGGGGTGAGCTCCTTGCTTAGAAGCGTTTCCAGATGGCGGTTCCATGGCCGTTAGGAGGAGAATCATAACCCTCCCCTGGCTGCATCGACTCTAATTGGATTGCCTGGCCCCGAGCAGCAGGCTCGGAGTGACCACATCCTGCTGAGCATCCTCGTCCGACAGGACGTCCTCGTCCCACAGAGCATCCTCACCCCACCGAGCATCCCAATCCCACACAGCATCCCAATGCCACAGAGCATCCCCGCCCCACAGCACGTCCTCGCAGACGTTGCCATAGTGACGGCAGGCCCTGCAGAGGGATAGACTCATGGGGAAGATGGGCAGAGGCTGTGCTACCCGGGAGGTGTTTGGGGGGCACAGCAATGTGTTGGAAACTGTACGTAGAGAAGGGAATGATCCATCATAAGAAAGTTTGGCTCACGCACAAACAAAGCCTCCGGTCCAGAGGTCTGGCTGGGTGTGGGGAGATAAACCTTTTGATTGGTCTGTTACAGTAAATTACTGATTGAAGTCAACAGAAGATAAAGATAAGGAGGAAACAGGTCACCAGGAGTGAGGATACTCCTAAGTCCTCTTCTGTCCCTGTTCCTGGTACAGAGAAGGAGAAGAGCCTGGACACTGATAAAGTGAGGAAATGGGATGTCATCATTCCTTCTTGTACGTCTGGCATCACCTGCAGCAGCGCTGATGCCATCCCGAGCCCAGAAGTCTGAGGAGAACCACGCCCCTGGCACATTTCTCCAGAGCTCAGTGCTCTGCATGTTTTTGCTGCTCTTATCTCCTCCTTTGTGTTTTGTCTTCAAGGAGAGAAGGCCAGAGCCCAGGATAACAGGAGCTCCAGCCCAAAAACCTTGTGTTTCCCCCAAAACCGGATGAAAGATGGGAGAATTATCCTTCTCTCCAATGTCAGCGCTCCTCCATGATTATTTCCTGGAGAACAAAATAGTCTCATGGAGGATAGAAGTTATTTCCTTCCCAGGAATAACTGCAGCACAGAGGGGTTTGGTACTTCCCAGGGTGTCACCAGTGAACCCCACATTGGGAAGTGATGATTAGTTCCCAAATGTTTCCCTATGAGAAGGCTTTGGGTCTCTGTCTCTGAGGCACCCCATGGCAGAGGCCAGGCAGCCTGAGCAGCTCCAGAGCAGGGCAATCATGGAAAAAGATTATGGTGATACAGCTTAGATCGTGCTGATGGAGATTTGCTGTGTTGGCCGGTGATGCCTGGAGCTGGCATCTCGTGGGAGATGACAACTAAGTCCAGTGTATTTGAGGGTTAATCAGCCTCCAGAAGAATGTTTAAAGCTGATTATCTTGCTCCAGGAAAGCTAAACTGAGTCCCATCTGCTGGCGTGACCAGAGTGTGCGGAGGCCCAGCGCGGCACTGCTCTCCCAGGCACTCGGGGGGATTGTGGGGCCTCCCTACGCTCTCTGCCTGCCAGCACAAACATCTCTTTTCATCTGCTGCTAGCAACAAAATTTCCAGTCCTCATGGCCGTGGAAAAAAAAAAAAAAAAAAAAGCCCGAACAGAGGCAATTAGTCTGCGAGTGAAGGAAAGCCAAGGTTTCTGTGTTTTCACCCTCACGCATCGTTTCGCCTGACTGAGGCACAGCACGCGCGGAGCGAAGCGAGCAGCAGCGACCAGCCCAGGCACCAAAAGCCGGGGAGAGGCCACGCTGCCAGCCATGGACACCAGCCAGGCGGGGAGGAGAAGGGCTGCCAGGCTGCTGGCAGCCGCCAGCTCGTGTGCTGGGAGCTGCCAGAGCCAGCGGGCCCGAGGCAGGGCTCAGCCAGAGGGAACGGCGTCCCTCGGGCCACAGGGACCGCGGCACCGCGCGGGACCGCGGCACCGCGCGGGCTCCGTCCAGCCTGGCCGGACAGCCCCTGCTCTGCCCGCCGGGAGGAAACCCAGAGGGCACACTGGGCTGGATCACCAGTTCCAGTGCCAGCCCTGCCACGTGCAGGCACACTTCCCATTATCTCGGGTTGCTCAGGGCTCCGTCCAGCCTGGCCTTGGACACTTCCAGGGATCCAAGGGCAGCTTCTCTGGGCAAAGAACTTCCTCCTAGCCTTTGTTCTAAGCCAATTCTCTGTCAGTTTGAGATGGACTTGTCCTGGCATTCCAGGCCCCAGTAAAAAGTCTCTCTGTCTTTCTTGTAGGCTCCCTTCAGGTACTGGAAGGCCACAATGAGGTCACCCTGGAGCTTCTCTTCTCCAGGCTGAACAATCCCAATTCCCTCAGCCTTTCCTTGCAGCAGAGGGGCTCCAGCCCTCTGATCATCCTGGTGCCTCCTCTGGACTCTCTCCAGCAGCTCCACGTCCTCCTGCTGTTGGCCCCAGGGCTGGGGCAGCTCTGCAGGTGGGGTCTCACCTGAGCAGGGCACAGGAGCAGAATTCCCCCTTCCCCGCTGCCCCCGCTGGGGGATCAGCCCACAAGAAGGGCTAAGGCACACATCAGAACTAGAAACATCTGTCCCAGCCCGTTAGCATCCTCAGGGATCTGGTTCCACAGCCCAAATCCTCGCGCACAACAAACGGGAGCAGCGCCGTGCTCTCACAGCTGCGGGGAGCCTGCGGCGGATCCCAGCCGGAGCAGCGTTTCCATGGCAATCTGCACAGTTTATTCCACATGGCGTCCAAGCAGCCCGGAGCTCCCATGGCACTCCAGGTTGCTTTTCCGCTCCCGGTTTGTGCAGACAGCCGGGCTTGTGTGGGATGAAGGCAGCGCGTCCCTGCAGCTGGTGGCTGAGCCCCCCAGCACCGTGCACACCCCGGCTCTGGGGCCACGCTTCTGCTTTATTATTTAGGTCTCCTGAACACCCTGTTTGTTCTCCCGGGCCTCTTGGGTTACCTCATAATGACACGGCGACTCCCAGCCTTCCCTTCTCTCTCAGAGCTGTGGATTGTCGGGAAGGCAGCGGAGAGCTCCAGGCAGGCAGCGAGGACATCCCTGCGAGCTGTCAGCGCAGGGCAGGGGCAGGTGCCCTTTTGGGCTGGAATGCCGGGGGTTGAGCAGATCTGGGGTCACAGCAGGAGAAGGGCTTTGTCCTGAAGGACACTCTGCAGGCAGAGCATGGACACAGAGCACAGGCTGGCAGGTGGGAAGGATGCAATGGGGACCACTGGCATGAGGAAATGGCTTTTGAAGTTCTGCAACTTCCCCTGGCTCGATGCTTCCTGATGTCAGCTTGGGGAAGGCCTGATCCCACACCCTCTGGCACTGGCAACACGCTCCTGAGCTTCCCCAGGAGCATAACACTCTAAACATGCTTTAAAAGCAGTTTGTAACGCGCAGCTCAGAGCCACTGGAAAAACCTCTGCTCTGCTCCCAAAGGGAGCTCAGGAGCAGCTCCCCTCACCATTCCCAGTCTCAGCTCTCCAGGTCACTGGCCCCACTGCAGCTGAGAAAGGCAGGTGGTGGGAGTTTTCCTAAGGGGCAGCTCGGAGACAGAAATGCACCAGAAGTCCAGTTCTGCCCACGAGCACACATCCGAGGCGACTGCCCCCAGCCAGCCGGCACTGGGGAGCTTGGCTTTATCACCCCTTCCCACCCTAACCCCTCTGGAGTAGGCGTTGACACAGCTTCCCACATCCTCCCTTCCTTTGGGGCACGAGCTTCTTCCAGGGCTGCTGGTGGGAATTTCATTCCTCCTGCTTACCCTCAGGACCCTGGGGAAGCTGCCTTTGGTCACCAGCCCCCTCAGTGATCAATGTCTGCCCTTTACCAAGCAGAACCCAAACTCAGACCTGGTTATCTTTAATCCTCCCCTCTCGGGATTAGCAGCCCCTGCACGTGCCCTGCAGACACATCCATGTGCACAAACGGGATGGGATGGGATGGGATGGGATGGGATGGGATGGGCCCGTGTCCTCTGGGGAGAGGACAAGCAAGGAGTGGGGATCAGGCTTTTCACCCCAATTAATCCCAAAGTATGGGGCAAGTTGGGTGGAAAATGGAAACAAATTTGTACTGGAAAGGTCTCCTGAATGCTGCATTTTTTCCATTAAAAAAACCCAACAAAACCCTTGTAAAATTCTGTGGGTAAGGCAATAGCAGGGGCTGTGGCCAGCACTGCTCAGCAAAGTGGGAAAAGCTGCAGCAGCAAATATCATTCCTGCCTCAGGGAAGAGGGATGTGTCAGAGATGGGGTTTGTGCTGAGCATCCTCTGGAGTAGAGCTGTCGGGACCTGATGCTTCCTCTGCCACTGCAGGGATGCATCCATCTTCCCACAAGGGCTGGAGGGCTGACTGACAGGAAATCGAGAGGGGCAGAATAAATGTTTTCCATGGTTGAACATAATTAATTTGGTTTCCCACATCTTTATCTAAAGCAGTTGAGAGGGGCTGAGAGAAGGGAAGATCCCTGCTGAGCCTCCTTTTCTCCAGGCTGACACCCCCCTCCAGCTCCCTCAGCTGCTCCTGGGGCTCCAGCCCCTTCCCCAGCTCCATTCCCTTCCCTGGACACACTCCAGCCTCTCAATGTCCTTCTTGTCATGAGGGGCCCAGAACTGACCCCAGGATTCCCAAAATTAACTTTCCCCATCGTGACCCCTCTGTCCCTCAGGCTGCAATCAGCATGGGTGATGTGAGCTCAGCACTCCTGAGGGGAGAGGAGCCCTTCCCTGGCCAACACCGTCCAGAGCCCAGCATTCCCACGGAGCACTGACAGCTCTCCTGGAGGAGCAGCTCCCCTCAAACACAGCTTCCCATGGCTCAGCCAGCCTGTGCCACCCATTCCAACCCAGTGTGACCCGAGGCAGCCCGTGCTGGCAGCTCAGCACTCACTGCTACCGCGGCTCTCTCCCCCTGAGCCGCTATCATTTCACCTCACACATTCCTTATCGAAATGCCCGGCATCAAAGCAGTCCCAGGAACAGGCTCCTGTGATTCCCACTGCTCCAACAACCCGACCATTGATCCACTAAGCCAAGGTCAGCCCGAGCTTCCCATACATTCCAATATCCTTTTCCGAGTACCGTCTCACCCGTCATCCATTGCTGTGTGCCAGGGAAAAAAATCTTAAATAAATTGGCCTCCCAGGAGCCCTATTTTTTTCCTAGTTGCATTGCTTAAAACCCAAATATAGTCAGCTACAGTTTGCTCAGCTGGATTTAGGGATTCAGCCAAGAGCAGCACACTCCAAACTCTTCTCTCTGTGTGCTGAGAGCATCTCCTTGCTGTTGACAAAAGCTTTGTGAGTGTGACCCAGGACTCTCCTGGGGCTGCAGTCCGGGGAGTGAGGCCAGAGCCCCATCGGCCCCCAGGAAAAATCTCTGAGCTCTGGGATGAGCACCTAAATAGTTGCAAAATCCTTCCCCTGGCTCCTGAAGCAAACCCATTTCAGGAGGGTCCTAAATCCGTCCTTCCCTCGTATATCCCTGCTTCTGTACCCCTCCGAGCAGCCCAGCACAACCCACTGCTGAGGAGGTTTGTCAAGCTGCCCCAGACCATGGATCCCATGGGGACACCAGCCAGGCTGGAGCCGTGGGTGCCATGGGGACACCCAAACAGCCCGGAGCCACGGATCCCACGGGGACACCAGCCAGGCTGGAGCCGTGGGAGCCATGGGGACAAGGACAGCCAGACGGGAGCCAGAGGTCCCGCGGATACGAGTCCCCGCTCTTGCCCCGGGGGTGCCGCCGGGGTGTCCCGGGCGTGTGACACCGGGAGCCTGAGGCAGCTGCCACAAGGTGGCACTGGCATCTTGTCACCCAGCCTGGTGGCATCCAGCCGGCGACTCCAGGGTGGGAGCACCCGGGGCGTCCCCCCAGCCCTGCCCTGCCCTGCCCTGCCCTGTCCTGCTGCAGGCTCTGGTCCGGATTGGCCGGCAGGGATGGTCAGTGGAGCTGCCAATGGATCGCAGATCGGGTAGGTAACCATTGCTGCGGGAGCTGTGCCTTGCAGGAGGGATTTTCCCCCTCAGAATCTTCTGCATTAGGGAAGAGCAGCGGGGTTTTTTCCCAAATTTTTATGACATGTTATCCTTTAACAGGGTTCTCCTGAAGAGATTCCGGGGTCATCAGATCCATCCCTCTCTCCCAAAAGTGGGAAAAGCAAGAATTCCACATCACTGGGGGGGATTTGGGGTACCATACTCACCATCCAGCCCCCATCCCATTGCAGGGTCCCACATCCCGGCCCTGGCTGCTCCATGGCTCATCCCACTGGAGGGGCTGCTGTTAGAGGAGGACAAACCCCAGGGAGGTGGAGGAGAAAGGACCTGCACAGCGTGTGTCTCTGTCCCCACCTGGCCCGATTCCCCTGATTTATTTGCAGATAAGGGGTTTATTTTCCTTTCCCAGCGCTGCAGCTGCAAGATAAACAGAGAGAAGCCTCTCGAGCCACTTCCCGCTCGGGCCAGGTGCCGGAGGACACCTGCGCCCCAGAAAGCCCTGCCTGGCTCAGGAATCCCAGTGGGATCAGCCCCAAAACAGGCTCCCTGCTCCAGGTTTTGTGCCCAAGCCAAGGGCATGGCAAACCAGGAATTGGTGGCTGAGCTGCTGCCGTCCCGGTGCCGCCGGTGCCAAGGCTTGCAGCCCTACCCCAAACACACTCACATCCACTATTATTTTTTGGATTAGGGTTTGGCGTCACTGTTTGGGCTCAGGATTGCAACTGTGTTTAACCTTGGAATGCAGGCGGAAAGGCCCCTATGGGCCAGCTAATCTAGCTGCAATTAAAGACATTCATTATGCCATTACGAGAAGGCTAAGACGTCCAAGACACTGGGTCACTGGCGCTGCCCCTCAGCCTGTTTTGAAGGACAGGGACATTTACTGTCCTGGACCCCGGCCACTCCAGAGGCCAGGTCCAAACCCAGCCAGCTTAATAGCGGAGTCAAAGCCAAGGAGCCCAGCAGGACCCAAGAACATCCCCTTCCCGTCCACCGCTGCGCCCTCACCCTATGGAAAACACATTTGGGACCTGCGGTACAAAAGGCCAAAGCTGCAGCTGACAGCAGGAAGGAAGCAGGAAAGACTCCGGCATCACCATCCGGAGCCCGGAGAGACCTTGGGAGATGCTTGGAGCCACACACCTCCGGCCAGGCTCGGGCCCCACTCAGCGTGCCCATGGCTCCAGCAGCGCTGCCCGGGCAGCAGCCGGGACAAAGCATCCCGCCGGGAATGCGGGGCTTGCTCCAGCCTGGGGGATTTGTCCCATCCTAGAGGCCGTGATGACACCGAGGGGCTGCCCTTGAATCCACCTTGGCAGCGCACAGGGAGCAGGTTTAGCCCTTCCAGCATCCCCTGGGCGCTGGCACAGAGCGGTGCCCCACGGATTGCCCCAAACGCCAACTTTGCTTGGAGAAGAAGCAAACACGAGTCCCCTGGAACCCGCCACCTCCTTTAATTCTCTGCCAGAAAAGCAGGGCCCAGCCCGGCTCAAACATTACAGGGTTTCAGCAGCAGAAAAACTCACTAACCCCTGTCACAGCTGCTGGGAGCCCAGGGAACTCAACATGGGCTGATCTGAGTAGGGAAACAGAGAAATATTCTCCTTGAAGACTCCTGCCAGCCCACGCAGGCCACGGTGGAAAAGGAGCTGCCCCTGCCATCCCCATACCCACGGTGGAGCTGAGGTGGGTCTGTGGGACCTGCTTGCAGGTCACATTCTGCCAGCTCCTGCCAGCCAGGACATCTGGGAGCTGCTCACACCGGGACTGAGCTCCTCCATGGTGGGGGTTCCCAGCAGCTTTGGGGGGTTCCCAGCAGCTTTGCGGGGGTTCCCAGTGGCTTTGGGGGGTTCTCAGCAGCTTTACGGAGTTCCCAGCAGCTTTGGGGCCAGCAGCACGGTCGCATCCCAGAGCGAGCGGGATGCGCACAGCAAGGGGACCCCAAGCGGCTGCCCGGGGACAAGGCGTGGGCCAGGCTCAGATCATGGAGACCCTGTTCTTGATGTAGACGTGGTAGGGGTCGCTGCGCTTGTCCACCTTGCGGGAGCGGGTGTAGCCCAGGATGAGGCTGCCCACGGTGGCGGCGAAGAGCGTCATGACGAACAGGATGTACATGTAGGCGTTGTCGTTGCGGCCGGCGTGGCCGCCACGCGTGGCCCCCGCCGCGCCGGCCGGGGGCTCGCCGGGACAGGGGACGGCCCCGCGCAGCGTCTGGTTTAAGGCGTTCAGCACTGCCTGCAGGCTTTGGTGCCAAGTCTCCGTGCGGTTGTTCTCGTCCATGTCCTCCTCAGGCTGCAGGGAAGGACAGGGACACTCGCAAGAGGCTGCCCTCAGAGCGGAGCTGTTCCCGGGACCCGGCAATGACCCCAAACTGGTCCTCCAAGCACCTCCTCTGCCTCACAGCAGGTGGCCAAACCCTTTGCGTTCCCAACAGCCCCCTCCCCAAATTTCAGTCTTTCCACAGAGAGGATAAAGCTCCCAGGGCTCCGGGGCAGCTGCCTGCCCCTCTCTCCTCCCCAGGGCTGGGGACAGTGTGGGGGCACAGCTGTCCCGAGGCACCAGGATGGTTGGGTTCAAAGTCTTCTTTCCCCGGGGATGTGTGGGGATGATGGGCATATACCCTGCACCCCTGCAGGGTGCAGAGCTGGCACAGCCCCCCACAGATCACTGTGAACCCATCTTGAGGGGTTGCTGCCCTAAACCCTCCCTGGGGATTTCCCGTCCCATTGGGTGCCAGACCCCCTCTGACCTGCCATCCCCCACTGGACATGGTGCCCTTCTGCCAGCCCCCTCGGGTTCCCCTGTGCACCTTCGC
>VZRR01002885.1:0-37850 GCA_013398015.1 Oreocharis arfaki
AGCAGGTTTGCTGGCAGGACTCGCGACCCCGTGGGGACCTCGGGCTGGAGCAGGACGTGCCTGAAGCACTGACTGCACCCCTGGAAAGGGACGCTGGAGCAGCTGTGAAGAGCTGCAGCCCGTGGGAAGGGCTCCTTGGAGAAGTTCATGGAGAAGTGTCTCCCACGGGAGGGATCCCGCCCTGGAGCAGGGGAAGGACTCTGGTTCTTCTCCCCGAGCAGCAGCAGAAACAGCCTGCGATGAACTGACCGTGCCCCCCATTCCCTGCCTCCCTGTGGCACTGGAGGGAAGAAGGTAGCAATTAGCAATAAAGTTAAGCCTGAGAAGGAAGGAGAGGTGGGGGGAAGGTGTTTTTAGGATTTTTTTTACTACTCATTATCCTGCTCTGATTTTGGTTGATAATGACTTCATTTAATTTTCTCAAATCTAGTCTGTTTTGCCTGTGACAGTGATGGGTTTGTGACCTCTCCCAGTCCTTATCTCAACTCATGAGCCTTTTGTTACATTTTCTCCCTGGGGTCCTGTTGTGGAGGGGAGTGATGGAGTGGCTTTGCTGGGCACCTGGCCTCCAGCCAGGGTCAAACCACCACAGCCTAATTTGCTTTTGTGAAAACAACTCAAACTCAAAACAAATACCAAAGGAAACAGCTCTCATTTTTAAGCAAAACCAATGATTCTTCAAGGATAATGTGCTTCAGTAGCTGAAATATTGTTTAATGAAACATTTCTCCCAGTAAGACATTCTCATGAACAGAAGCACTGTGAGAGATGGAGCACCAGGAGAGATGTTTCAGACTATTTTCTAAACTAAATAACAGCAGCAATACTTTCAAGAGCAACTCTGAAATGCTCCTCAGTTTTATTCTGTAACTGGCTATAAACCAGGCTGGACCACTACTTGCTGTCAGAGGTATCTGTCCATGCTCAATTCTTGTTCAGTCCAGCCATGAAATTACAAACCAGAAAAGTCTCCAAACAACTTTTTAAGGTTTTAGCCTGCATATGCTGGTCTTCCATTCTACCAAGTGTAGAAATCATTCTGCAATTGATGTTCTTATGATTGATATAACGTAATGAAAAAAATAACGACGACTTCTTGGATTAATAAAATGGCTTTCGGTCAAGAGACTCCCCCAAAAAGAAGTTTGCCCAAAACTTCTCTTTTTGTGTCCTTCTATCTCTTTAATAATTTTGCATTTCTGAATTTCAAGTCTGAGCAGACTGAAAATCACTACAGACCGCTTAGAAGCAGCAGCTACTAGATCCCGACTGTATTTCAGAAGGAAGTTTTCAATTCACCTTACTTTAAAGATTGTGATGAAAAGTGCTGAGTACATCACAGGACCCCTTGTTCTGAAAAGGACTAAAGCACTCAAGTCACAAAAATTAGGGAAGTAGAATAAAAGGAACAATAAAAAAAATCATTCTCAGTGAGATGTGTCAGACTGAAGTAAATTCTATGATAAATCACATAAAGTATTACCTTTTAAAAACTGAAATATTATTCCTCAAGACACGAGGGTTACTTAAACACTTCGTATTTTTAAAATAAAATTTAGTGTAATCAAGCATTTGCAGGTCAGTTTTTTTCCTTTGATGCATTGTTGATTAGCTGTCAAATTTTGCTAAGGTTTAACTGCACTGGCTGTGCTGTCACATGTAGTTAACTGAGGATCCGTGATGTAACAGGATGTATTTGACACATGGACAATATTATTCAGTGGTCACAGGTGACTTTGTTAGGTCTTCTGGCGTCACCCGCTTAGTCAGACGTAGTTCAACATAGACCAGAACAAATTATTTATTACATTCTAAGAAATTATCTCTTACATTCTGGTAAGGGCACGTTGCTGGTGCATGAAGGGATCAAATTCAGAACTTCTCCTGCCCCTCCTGTTACTCATAAAATAACACTTATACATCAAAAACATAAGTTATAACTTTGATTTGTATTGCTCAGGAAAACCTTACTCGCTCTTAGGTAAGTAGAAAACCACCTGTTCTACCTAACAAGCTAAACCTTCTGCTGTAAAGTAGTCCTGTAACTATTGTAATCCATAGGTTACTTTATCTTCTGTAAAAAAGACAAGGAGATGGAATTCTGTAGGAATGTGTCTGTAATCTGCTAAAGACAAATATAAAGTGGCCCATAAGCCCATATTGCCTGAGACAGCAGTATAATAAAAAGCAGGCAGACCATAAAAACCAAAGTATGCGGTGTTTCTGACCGTCATTGAGTTCATTTCCAAACCAGAAGAGACATTCAACAACCTAACCACTTTTCTGTAAGCACTAGGCCAAGTGACAGGGACACATACTGCTGGGGAAATGAACACAATCTGAATTCCAAACTCCACCACTTAAGCAATAACTTTATGCTGCTGCCAGGTTTCTACTGATGGAGACATAAGGAAAAGAATAAAACATCATTTATTTTCATGGCTGTGTGAGGACTGGGGTCTCTACTGCACTTCTGAAAACAAAGATCAAACAAAGATTAAGTTATAAGCTTGGAATATAAGACTAAGTCATAAAGACTAAGACATTGAGACAGGATTTAGCAAGATGTTAGATTAAGACATAAAGCCACCCTAAAGTTTCAAGGAGATGTGATAAACAGGATTGAGCTGCAGACTGAGTCAGGGTAGGATTTATAGACGATGTCATTTCTTGCAGGGTTTTCCCTTGAACAGTCATTTAGTACAAAACCTCCCAAATCATGAATTCTCATTACATTCCAAGATTAAATTATGAAGAGAAGAGATAATTAAATGCCTTTGTGCTTTTCTGTGAAGGTTTTTGAAGCGCATTTTCCAATGGCATGGTTGCTCTTTAGAAGACAATCTGCATTTCATGAGGGACAGTTCTGAGCTTAACTCCTGTTGCATTCCACGCTGTTTTGGTGGTTCATTGGGAAAAGGACAGAGGAAGAATTCACAGACCTGCATTTACAGTGCTTACCCCAATGTGCTTCATAGTATTGTGAAAATTGACTGCACTTACTTACTTTAACCTTGTAGTATATTCTATTCTATATTCTATTCTGTTTTATTCTACCATAGTCTGGACTTCACCTCGGGCCATTTTTGCCCCTGAGGTATTTGTTGAAACTGTTGGCAGCTCTATAAACATGAACAGCAGTGAGGCCGAAAAGTTACAGCTGGAAATTTATTAACCATCGATCTCCCAAAGCAAGGGTGATACTCAATCGTTTGACAAATCTTGAGAACCTGGGAACTAAGAAAAGGATGCATTGGTCGAGCTGTCCAAATCAGTAAGAACGATGGAGAAATCAAGAAAGCTGGTTAGTGCTATGGAATGCATTGAACAGGTGAATGATTAAAGTAAGAATATAACAGGGAACCCATTATAACCTAAATGCACCAAGATGTCTGGAATCTACAGTGGTGGAGTCATCATCCCTGGAAGTATCAAAAAAAAAATGTATGGATGTGGCACTTGAGGACATGGTTAGTGGTGAACATGGTGGTGGCTGGGCTGGCAGTTGGACTTGGTGACCTTAAAGGTCTTTTCCAACCATGCAGTAATGGTCAGAGCTGGGTGAAAACAAAGTGGTGAAATGACACCTCACAACAAGGTACAGGAAAAAGCAAAAAGGTTGATGCAAAAAACAAAACAATTGAATGTTAAAATTATATTTGAGTTATACCCTCAAATCATCAGAATGTGCTGATAAAGGGAGGTGGCCTAAAATTTATCTGCATTAAACTAGTAAAGAAGTTTAAAAATCCCAACTCATGGAAGGTAATTCAGAACTACAAATAACAGAGGAAGAAAAGATGATAACGAGAAAAATTTGAGCTTGGCAGTGGACCAGCAAGGTACACAAATGGCTTTGTGAGTCTGAGGCTTCCCAGTTCTTGTTAAATGGCTAATCCCATGTGCCTGTCTCCAAGAACCCAGTCTTCAATAAGGCTTTAAGCTCTTCTTCCAGTTTATGATTAGGTCCACAAGTTGCCTGTCTGCATACTGAGCTGTCTCCAGGAACTCTGAGTGCCTTGGATCTTGACTCTGACACCATATCCTAATTTTACTTCTTTAAAAACACAGCCAGAGACAACTAACCTTGTCTCCAATCAGTCATGACTTGAACATGCCCCTGCACTGGGGGCATGATCTCAAAGTAATCTCAGTTTTCTAACCATGTCATGTTTCCTCAGAAGCCACAATCAGCAGAGTGTGGGCTGCCCTGGGGTCACGCCATTTCCTCATTCCAGTTGGGAAGGTATGCAAATTTACAAAAGAAAAATCAAGGATCTTTGAGCTAGAGGAGGAGAGAGCAGATGTACAACAGTGGTTAGGTCACTGCTTGTGAGAAGGAGACCTGAGGGGAGAAGAGTTCGCTCCTCTGGGGAACATTTACGAGCAGAAGGACAAAAGTAGAGCCAACTAGCAGGAGAAGAAAAGGAATTTCACGATCATCTCAAATTACTCAATCACCAAAGGAAAGAAGAGTTTTGCCTGTACATGTTTCTATTCCGAAATGGGTAAATACCTCTGTGAAAAACACACATTCTCCATATTTCTCTAGCAAGGCAAAACATTGTGAAGAGCAAATTCCTTGTGTAGCATTTCAGGTAGCAGTGGAGTCTCCTTTCCACTACCCCCCTAAACTGCTGCACTTGCCACGTCCTCTATTGGCATAACTACAATTTGAATTTATTTTGCCATTTAGCTTAGAATTTGAGAATCTGAGATTTCGTGACAAACATGCCAAACCACAAAAAAATTGTGTGGAATCAGAGGCTGCCGTTGCCGTGAGCGTGCAGATGTTTTCTGTTTATATGAGAGTGGGAGCAGCCATCAGACACTCCTAATTAGAGACTGTACCCATGTGCTCCTGCAGTGCTCGCCCCTGACCTGCCACTGGACCACCACTTTCTGCATAAGGTGCATTGTCATGCACGGCTCTGGCTTTATTTCAAAGTATCAATGCATACAGCAAAAAAATGTATTTTTGAACGTGGCACACAGCACTTCATCTTCCAAAAGAAAGCAATAAATATAAAGAAAAAACAGTCCTAAGCTGAGCATAAGGTATTTAGCCTTTTACAAGTGGAAACAAAGCAAAACAAAGAAAGATTGTAACTGTAACATTGGCAATGAAAAGGCTTTCACTAATGGATTTTCTCACAATGGAGACAAGTGCAAAAGACTTTGCAGGAGTGATGTAGCTACTTCCAAGGATGGGAAATTATAATGTACAATTCAGTGCAAGGCTAAGCTTGACAAAAGGAAAGGGAAAACTGTACTCCTGGTGCAGTTCAGGAGTTCATTATTTAACAAGCAAGTACCACTAACTTGACTAATTATCAGTTAAGATTCACATTTCCTCCTCCTTGACTGAGAAGCAAGGTGGTAATAAGGGACAAAATGCACTCACGAGTGAAAGCATTTTTGAAAAATCTTTGTCCCTTTTCATTTATATCCTCCTACCTCAATAAATTTATTTAAGAAACAAATGTAGGATGGAAGGCACCTTCAGCAGCTTTGCAGGTGGCACCAAACTGCTCGTGCAGTTGATTCACCTGGGAAAGGCATGGCATCCAGAGGGAACTGGGCAGGCTTGAGGAGTGGGATTATGCAAAACTCCTGCAGTTCAACAGGGTCAAGAACAGGGTCGTACACCTGGGCTGGGGCAACCCCTGGTATCAACGCAGGCTGGGTGATAAGAGAATTGAGAGCAGCCTGGGAGGGAAGGACTTGGGGGTGCTGGTGGGTGAAAGACTGGGCATGAGGCAGCAATGTCCAGTCGCAGCCCAGAAGATCAACCTTGTTCTGGGCTGCAGGAAAGGGAGGGGGACCAGCAGGTGGACGGAGGTGCTTCTGTCCCTCTGCTCTTGTGAGGCCTCACCTGCACTGCTGTATCTACTCCTGAGGGTGCAGAAAGACAGGGAGCTCTTGGAGGTGTTCCAGAACACCAGGACTGGACACCTCTTCCATGAGGAGAGACTGGGAGAGTTGGGGTTGTTCAGCCTGAGGAAGGGAAGGCTCCTGGGAGACGATATTGCAGCTTGTTGGTGCTTAAAAGGCGCCTACAGGAAAGATGGAGAGCGGCTTTTCGTGAGGGCCTGCAGGAACAGGAAAAAAGGC
Source organism: Oreocharis arfaki (assembly GCA_013398015.1). NCBI lineage: Eukaryota > Metazoa > Chordata > Aves > Passeriformes > Paramythiidae > Oreocharis > Oreocharis arfaki. The sequence continues at coordinate 6,115 of VZRR01002885.1, forward strand.
AACACTGTTAGACAGAAATAGCATACATTTAGATTGCAGGCAAGAAAGAATTTTTTTTGCAATGTTTGGTGCTGAGGCTCTGGCACAGGGTGCCCAGAGAAGCTGTGGCTGCCCCTGGATCCCTGGAAGTGTCCAAGGCCAGGCTGGACGGGGCTTGGAGCACCCTGGGATAGTGGAAGGTGTCCCCATGGCAGGGGTAGGATGGAATGGGCTTTAAGATTTCTTCCAACCCAAACTTTTCTATGGTTCTATGAAATTCAATAAAATTAGCAGAAATAAGAAATTTTTAAAAAGCACTAAACTACAAGTCAGGTAAGTGCTTCAGTTTTTAAAATTGTTCTTTTCATTAAAAGCAAAAAGTGCTGCAAGAATCAAAACCGAACATATTCCATTTAAAGAACAACTTAAAAAAGATACAAAAAATACTTTAAATATCTGTATGAAAAGATCAAATTATCATCTACAATAGAATAGTTTTTAAAGTCACATTCTTAGAGCATTCTTTTTTATGTTTCTTCTTTATAGTCTCTTTAAGCTACTGAATTAATTTTAGTTTTTCAACAGCATTAAATAGATATCTTCACATCTTTGAAAAAGAACTTTGAGATTTTCAAAGAAATTTGTGTAGCAGACATGTATTTAGCAGCCAAAATAAATGGGAAATATCTAAATTCCCTGGGCTATTTTCAATGCATCAACGTGCATATCTTACTGGGCTTGGAATTGTCTGTGTAATTTAATTCTGTAAGGTCTGAGGGGTATAAACTTTTACATCTGCATTTGTGGGAGGTGTCATCTTCCTATTGATGTTTTTTAATGCTTTATTCAAGTGCCATGGAATTAAGAGTGTTGTAACATCCCTAATTCTGATAAAATTCTTATTGTTTAATGCTACAGATACACCTGTGTTCTATTTTTACATGCTACAGCAGTGAGATTCCTTACAGATAAAAATATGCTATTATTTTTGCTGACATTAGATTTTGACTTGCTTCCTCTATTTCCTATCTCACTACTTTAAAGCAGGGAAAATAAAAATGTTTTTCTGAAGCCATTCCATGAGTTCAGCAGCCTAACACCAAAAATTACTGATGGCTCTTAGATGCACAGGTCATTTTACCCCAATTCATAGAGTCAGAATCCCTGGAATTGTTCAAGACCAGGTTGGATGGGGCTTGGAGCAACTCGTTCTAGTGGAAGGTGTCCCTGCCCATGGCAGGGAGTGGAACTGGGTGGGCTTTAAGGTCCCTTCCAACCCCAAAAATTCACTTATTCCGTGGCATCTAGTATGCATGATATAACAAGGGAGGACAATGGTCTAGAAATGAAATGCCTGCTCGTGCTACTGAAACACTCTGCAGTGCCTGTCTTTGTTCAGGTATTCACTTAGTGAACCCCAAAACAGAGAGTCTGGAATTTTTTATGCTGCACTGATGGTGTACAAGACATGAATGACTCACAAAGCACTGAGGAGGTCATATTTTAAATAACTTTCCTGTATGTTCACAATGTCTAAGAATTGCTTTGCCTTTTGAAATCTCATATACACAGTCATCAACTATACATTTTATGGGTTAATTCACATCTGCACCTGCATTTCCTGCTAAGAATTTAAGCCAAACAGAAAAGCAGGATAATAACTCACACTCTTAAACTTGGCCAAAATGATAAAGAATCTTTATTCCACAAGCACAATGTGGAAGTAAAAAAAATATATCATGGCACAGAAATCCATACGCTGCAAAACCTGAATTCAGTGCAGTGAAAAATCAGCATTTCCTCAAGCTATCACATGTTTTTTTTATTCCTGGTCCAGTGGGAACTGTTCCTGCCCATGTCGGGTAGGTGGAACTAGATGATCTTTAATGTCTGGTCCAATTCAGGCCTTTCTATGATCCCACGATGATTTTATGATTGTATTTATTCTAAAGAACTGAAAACCCTGAGAAAGGTATAAAGAAGGTCTTTCCACCTTCCAGTGCTTGTTTTCAAAATAAGCTTTTCCCAGAGCAGAATGAAATAAAAAGCTAAGTTTTGTTCAAGAAGAGTTTAGCATTTACACACTACAAACACTGTAATTTTAAAAAAGAAAAGCTCCCACTCCCATCCATTTCAAACAATACTTTTTTGTTGTTTGTTTCAGCTTCAGTGTTGTCTTTAGAATCTGTTGCTTTCTAATGAATATGAAAAGTTTTTCTTTTTTTTTTTATGGCATCTTCAATGTTTTGTTCACAGATGAACAATTTAAGAATTCCACGGGCACTGTAATTCCAACTTAGAATGATGTTTGCTTTATTTCTTTCCTAGCTCAGCTGGTTTTGACACCTTTTGTTAGTTATATGCCAACTTAAAACATTGGAACTACTATTCATATTCATCTGCTTGATGAACTGTGGAGTTATTTCATAGATCTTCCTTTAAATAATATTGAATGTCACTTAAGTGCTCCATCTGTACCACACTTTGTGCATGTTTCTTTCCTTGGCAATAAGATTGAAGGAATATAAATAAAATAATTTTTTTTTAATGGTGGAGAGTCCTCCCAAATTGCTGTTATCACTTCCAGTTAATAAGCACTCCTTCTACTGGCAGCAGAAGGCGATTGTAATGGGATGAATTACCTGTCCAGCTTCTGTGAGTCTCAACAGGAGAGAACACAAAACACAGCAGGGACTCTGGTTCAAGGACTGAAGGGGGACAAATCCTTTCATTTGCTTTTTGGCATTTCTAGTTCTATAAGAAACTCCTTTCAGGAACCCTAAGTCTTTTGTTGCTCATTTGAGGTGACAGAACAGAAGAGGTTTCTTACTTGGACTCCACTATCATGGATGTAAAATAAATCAGATAAATACTAAATGAAATATTCTAATTCATCTCTGTACCTTGAGGAAGAGATAATTAAAAAAAAAAAAATTAAATTGTGGCATCTTCCAGAAGAAGAACAAGAAGATTTCTCTGTAGAAATTATAGATAATGCAACCATGATAACACCAAAAATGCTAATCCAAAACATTTGGTGTTTTCAATGTCCTTCACGTGAAATGAACTTTATTAGCATAATTTTCTAGTACTTTCTCTGTATTTAAGTTTCTACAGCTTAGTTTTCAGTGTTTCTGTGCTGGCTTCAGCTGTGTTGCTGAAGGAATCTGTGAAAGAGTCAGGAGTTCAGCAGAACAAGAACTCCCATGACTGAGTAACCAATTTCACAGTTTATGAATTTTGGTAGTTTGTGCTCATAAACAAGTTACATCTGTTTCCAAACTGAACGAATGAGATTTGTATCCTCCAAGATTTTCAACTTTCTCAGCTGCTGAATTTGTTTTGATAATTTTCCTTTTTTTTTTTAAAAATAAATAAGTAGATGTCCTTCAAATAACCTTCAAATATTGCACAATATTGCATGAGGTGAGTAAAATGTCATATCAAAACACCAAGAAAGGCTCCTTTGCACATTTAAGTCTTATTTTCAGAATATAAGTGGTGCACTGCTTTTGCATCAGCTCCATAAATGGATTTAACTCCAGTGGAAGAAAATTCAGTCAAGAAAATTCAATATATAGGGTTTTGCAACTGGTTCAGTCACCTGCGCTTCAGCTGGGTTGATTTCTTTATTTGCATTGTTAATTAATCACACCATAAAAAATATCCCTAATTAGCAATTTATGAAGCATTGCTGATAAAAATCTAATTAATTTTCCATTCAAAAATTTTCCTTCCCTATTTACGTGCAAAAGAAATCCAGGAAGTGGGTGCTCGGCACAGCAAAGTGACACACGTTGGCTCCAACACCCTGCAGGACACAAGGCACCCTAAAATTCTGGATGAGAAAGTTCTGAGCTATGAAAGTTATCAAAAAGGGCACCTGTTAACACACATTAAGTGTGAACACATTACAACAGGACTCCAAGGCAGAGTTTCATGTCAAAATAAAAAATAAAGAGGTTGGAAATAACTACAAGGTAACCTGGTTTGTGTGATGGAACTTTTCCTTAGTTTATCCCCGGTCTTTCATCCAGGGATGAAACTTTTTCTCTATTTTGCTGAAATTTCCCTTGTCACCCCAGGTCTCTGCTTTAAGAAAAAGGCCTGTGTTCCTCTCTGCCATCACTCAGAAAAAATAATCAAGAGACTTTTCACTCCCTCAGCCCCCAGTGGGGCTCCTGTGTGATGCCTCTGCAGCAATTCCATGAACTCCAACTTCTAAGGCTGCAGGGGTTTTAAGGGAACAGAAAAAAGGAACATTGCACTGTAGGTCCATGTGAGACACTGCACTAACGAGCAGAAGACCTCACAGATTATGTCCTTGCTGTAAAAATCTCTGGGATCTAGGGCAAAGTAATGCACAAGTGAAAAGAGGAAAGGCATTCTGGACTCCCTTTTTTGGCCAGGGGGTTGGTTGAGAAACTGGGCAAGATGGATGAAATCCTGGTGTCTTGAGCCCTCTGGGATATATTGCAACCTCAAACCCATATCAAATTCCACTGGAGCACTACAAGAAGGCCGATTTGCTTAAAATTGTTGATTTGGTTTCAGAAAGAGACGATCTTTAAGGTCCTTTCCGACTCAAACCTTTCTGTGATTCTATGATTTCATGTGGTGCATAATTATTTTGACAGCTTAAGCACTACCCTGAGGTGACCAGAGTTATTTTGCTGTTACCTGGGTTGGGCACAAATCCAGATGCTGTCGTGAGCAGCATTTTTGTTTCTACATCAGTGTTGTTGCCTGGAGGCAGCGTCGGTTCAGATGCACGGGAACATCCCCACACAACGTGTCCACGGGGTCCTGTGATGTCTGTACAGCCTGTTTGGTGACACCAGTGCTGGTGTCCTGGCTCACAAAGGACTGAGCTGAGTGGAAACACGTCCCTGATAATTCTCTTGGATCAGACATCTTGCTGTTAAGATGGAAAACATACGTCTTCTGTCACCAGCACGTTCACAGAGTCAGAGCATCACAGGATGGTTTGGGTTGAGAGGGACTTTAAAGCTCACCTCGTTCCACCCCCTGCTACTCACCCCAGTGGAAACACTCTCTCTTGAGGCAAAGTCTCAGGGTCAAAGAGACTTGCTCTTGTTCTTGGAGTTTCTCATACGTGGTAAATAAAACCCTGCCCATCGATATTGCAGAGCTGAGTTTCTGAACTGTCATCAAAGAATTACCTCTCCTCTCCTTACCCCGCTACCCCCTTCTATTTCCCCTCTCCCCCTCCTCTGTCCACCCTCCGTCTCCCCTCCACTTTTTAAAGCAGCTACTCATCATTACCACCTGGAAGTTTAGTTAAAATTTAGGTTTTGACGTGAAAGAGCATTGGGAGGGAGACAGAAGGACAGCTGTCTAAAGAGTGATGATGAGAGAGGACAGAAACATCCAGCACTGGTGAGTTCCTCCCTGTATCTATATACCATGCAGGCAAAACTGGAAATCCTCTGAGAGTTGCTGTTGTTAATTTAACTATTTTTTAATCATTTCTGTGTAATGTAGGAAAAGATTCCTTGCACTAACCCTGACTTTTCTTGCATTGCTTCACGTTTTCAAGGCTTTACATTTTAGTGTAGCAACATATGATTTTGTATCATAATTTACTTCTAAGAATTCTCAGAACTGTAAACTGACTTCAGTTTCATGCTGAAATAATAAAATTTCCTTCAGATGAGGTGGACATATTGAACATTTGGTGTGCTCATCATATCCACATGCTGTGATGAATGGCTAAAGCTTAAAAAAAAAAGATAAGAGGAACTTTATAGATTGGAAATATTTAGCCTACATTCCCAGTATGAAAAAGAATCCTACAGACCATAAATGGCCTTTCTGATATACATTCTATGTATCTCAATATTTATCCAGAAGGTATTGAAAAATATGTCCTTCTTCAAACTTCGTTAAGCATATTCAAGAACAAATAAATCCATGGCAATGTAAACTTCCACATTTTCTCTAATAACCCAGTAAAACCTAAGCCCAAGGGGATTCTAATAAGACTTAATCAAAGTAATTCTGTACAAATACTTTACTGAGAGGATGTTTTTTTAAATTGGCGAGTTCGCAGTAATTTACTGCTGAGAATAGAATGAAACCCTTTTTCTAGGAAAGTTCCTATTAATTTTAACAGACTCATATTTTTGTCGTTATTGTATCAATACTTTTTCCTCTGGATTCTTGGTTTTTTTTCTCCTTGGTGCTGAACAAATGAAAAGAAAGATCAGATTTTCTCGAATCACAAAAGCCATTCTCAGCATGCAAATGAATCCCAAGTTAAATATTCACTGACCATGTTGCAAAGTCAAAAGTTATGCTCCCAAATTAAAACATTTCTGCCCTTTACCTGGCAGAATCTCAAGTCCTAGCCACCTTTTGCTGTTGGATCTTCACTATTAAACATTTTTACCTGTCCCCAGCCAACCAACCACTGGACCAGCTTCTCCTCCCTGTTTGTTTTCTTGACCCAACTTTACCTTTCCTTTGCATGTCTTTTTCCTTCCTGTTCCACCATTTATTGCTACCTCTGCGTGCACATCAGCCAACTTCTTTAACCATTTGTCCTTGTTAAAAGTGAAAAAAGGTACGTTGCAAAGGAGGTCGTTCTTCTGCTTAATCTTGTCGAGAATGAAACCTGAACTATGTCAAATTTTATGCAGATGTTAAGAAGCCCAGAGGCATCACAAGTGCTACTCCACTGGCAGATTTTAACCACGTTCACCAAAGTCATTAAGAATGAGATCAACAGAAATTTAAATAATGGAGACCAATTTACTTTTCAGTAGCCTTGGTTTTGGTAATATTGAGAAAGGAATTTTGGGAGTGGAAACTCATTAAACAAATCACACCAAGAGAGTTTTAGCCAATTTTAAATAGGATCGAGACACAAGCAATTGAAAAAATGGTAGAAGAAGTTTCTGAATCGCATGAAAATTGGTCTGCTCCAGTTACAACACCAGTGCAAGGCCCCCACCAGCAATTGTCATTTCCAGTTCTTGAAATGTTGTTAGGGACCAGAAAAAAGAAATCACTTTCTTTCTAGCACTGGCTGGGAATTCAGGGAGCCAAGCAAGGCTTGCTTCCCTAGGTATGAAATAAATCTTGCCTCTACGTGGATTTTTACTGACCTGAAAGATTAATTACTGACAGCTGGAAAGCAGAAATCTTGTAAATCAAAGGATATTTTGTAAATCTAAGGGTTTGTTTGTTTGTTTGTTTGTTTGTTTGTTTGACATTTATTTAAAATAAAGTAGGAAATTCTGAGGCCAAATCAAAGACGTCTCATTTTCATTTAGGAATACTGAATCTTTCTTATATTTAGGCACAGAGAGGCCCACTTACAGTGATGGAACCGACTTGCTGGACACCTGCTGCTGAGTTTCTGTGAGAAACCAGCCAAACAGCAAAGTGATCCATTGAAGAGGGACTCACTCACTCAACGTTTGCTGGAAGAAGACAGCAAGAATATGGAAAAATTTAGAAAGCCAAGAGGGTAATTATCCTTCCACAAAGTTAAATTTATTTCCTTTTGAGACGGTAAGGGATTTTAAAATTTGATGTATGATTTTTGTCCTCTGACACTGGACACTCCAGCAGAATACTTGTCTAAAAAATGCCCTGAACAACTTGACACTGTAGGTTACCTCAGTGCTACATATTGATTGAACAAGGGCTCGCTAACTGGAATTTCAAGTGTTTCATCAGAGAAAGGCAGCACCAGCAAGTGAGCTCAATTGACCCACCTGGGCATTAATGATAATGAAGTGTAATTACACAAAGCCACCGTGATCAGATTGCTGGTACATCCCCAAAAATCTCACTCATTTACGATAATTAGACTTTCAGTACAGACAAGAAAGGTTTTTGAGATATTTTATACCTTAACCTACACAGCAACCCTGTCACCAAAACATAATTCGATTTAAAAAGAAGGTGCTGTGATGGATTTCTGACTGCTAAAAACCAGTGGAGAACACTCACACATGGTCCTACTAAAATAAGACTAAAATTAGTCTTAGGCCTCACACTTTCATTTCTTTTTTTCATCAGAATATGTATTTCTTAAAAATAATATACCATCATCATATAGGGGAAATTAGAAAATAGGTTGGAGAGACAGAATATGCCAAAACCTCGAAGGAAGATGTAGAGAGATGAACATCCTTCAGTCTAGGGGTTGTATGATGCTGCTGATGCCTTGGGTTTTCACTTTTATAGTCTCAAACCCTGCCCTGCCTGGTGTGTCCCTGTGCAGCTCCTTGCAGCTGCTCGCTGCTGCTCTCTCAGGCCAGGCAGGCAGAACAAAGCCTCTCCAGGCCTGCTCTCCAAGGACACCCAGCCTGTCCTAGGCCCAAAATGTGCAAACCAACATCTTCAGAAGGGGGGTGAGCTTGGGGAAATTCCATCATTAGCTAAAGTTTTAATTGGTGGATTTATGCTGATATGCAGATGAACTAAACCTATAAAAGTGTGAAGAACTCGTGACTCGGGGTCCATCTCAGGGTCCATCCTGGCAGTGGCCTCTGGCTCCCCAAGACCTTTGAAGGCCTTTCAAATAAATACCCACCTTTATTCCCTTACTCCTGTCCAGTCTCTGTTTCCAGGTAGCCTCTCAAGGCATCACTCCTTACCCCATCCTACAGTGTGTCCCATACTCCTTCTCCAGGAACATTCCATCATTTTTCCAGTGCCCTGTTTAATGTTCTGTTGTGAAACATCAGCAGTAAGGATTTTAGGATTTTAGCTACAAGGCTGTGCTCTGAGAGACATTTTGAAAAAATAAAGTCTTATTGAGGCAGGCTATTTTTTAAAAATTATTTCAGGGTGTACACAAAATACTGGTATTTCATACAAAATGCACACAGAGTCTCAAAACTTCTAAACAACATATAAAAATCGTATTTAGTGTAATCTCATATATGAATTTTTGTACTGCATGGACTATGTTTCCCTGCTGTGATCAGGGGCAAAAACCTTTTCCTACATCTATTAATTTTTCAAACAACTTCGTAAGGAAGAAGAAATTATATAAAATACACCTATCTTTCGGGTTTTTTACAAATGTGTAACAGAGATTTAGGGTTAAGTTTTTGGGGTTTTGTTTTTGGTTATTGCTTTTACGTTTTAAATAATTATTTTCCAGTCTTGAAAAAAAATTAGCTCACTCTTCCAATCCATAATTTTTCATTTTTAGATATTTCTGCACTTGTGGGTTCTGGCAAGAGCATATAAGAGTCCAAGGATAATTCCTTTTTGTCTCTGTAAATATTTCTAGCCATAAGAAACTGAAAAAAAATATTACTTATATTCATCTCTGTATGGCCAAAACATGTTAGAAAAATGTGGGGCAATTCAAGGAATTTTGCCTTTTGTAGATATGGATAAAGGAGTTGAGAACGGAGTAGTCACTTCAAAACAAGGGTTTTAAAATATACTTTTCAATGCTTAAATGATGAGTGAGCAAGGTACTTGCTTTCAAATTTCTCTTAAAGAGTTTTTGAGTGAACAATATTAATTGAGTGGCCAAAATGGAGAGGACTGCTTCTAGCATTTTTTGAGCCTTAGACCATGTGAAACCATAAAATTCTGTTAGATGTGCACAGTTTTTTATAGAGAGGCGATGGAATATATTCATGTTCTACCTGAGGTGGGAAACTCCATATATTTCTGAGGTCTTATGAAAAAAAGTCCTAATTTTTTTTTGGATTGTGGTGTAAAACAGAAATTTGGAACAACGCTGGTTTCACACACACTGTGGAACTATTTTCATAAATAAGCAGAGTCAGAAATGCTACATGGACATATCTGAGAAATAACGTGGAAGACTCACAGTGGTAATAAAAATAATTTTACCAAGAGTGACCTAAATTCCTGCTGATGCCACAGCACAAGTGTCTGCTGGGCAGTTTAATGGGAGCTGACCTGAGTCACTGAGACCCTCATGGAGGCCTTAAACCCATCTCCTCCTGAAACTTTCCAGAAGGATAGAAATCCTGCTAATCTATATGTGAAGTACTGTAAAACTGTCAAATAATTGTTCATCCTGACTGCAAATAGCTTGTTTTTATTTAAAGAGGCAGATAGGCAACATTTGGGGGAAATGATCAATGAATTTTTAATTACTTGTCTGTATCGTGGTAATTAGACTGTTTTAAAATGTTAGCAAAAGGAGTGTAATATAGAATTAAAATAAAGACAAAATAGACAGTTCTGTTAACCAAATGAATCCCTGCTTTTTACTTTTGAAATAAAAATAGATTACATTGACTTATATCAGTGAGTCACTATTCTCAAAAACATCACTGAGTCAAAATTTCAAAAAAGAAATTAATCAGTGAACCCAAACACCAATGAAAAAGAAGATCCAGTGATTCCAGCACATTCAAGTTCTTAATAACTTGGGAATAAATTCTTATTAAGTGGGAGAGCAGTGAATTTTATACTAAGGTTATGTCTGTTTCATATGACCTGCAGTGTTGTATATGGCTGTTAAAAAGACTTCTAAAAATTAGTCATTTTAAAGTATTTAGGATACAAAGTGTTGGTGATCCAGCAGTGTGCAGCCACAAGGGCTGGTGTGACCCTGGGCTGCCCTGGGAGGAGTGCTGCCAGCAGAGAGGGTCCTTCTGCTCTACTCAGCACGGGTGAGGTCACTCCTGGAGTCATGGATCCAGTTCAGGCATTCCCAGTGATGCCTTGAGAGGCTGCCTGGAAACAGAGACTAGACAGGAGTAAGGGAATAAAGGTGGGTATTTGTTTGAAAGGCCTTCACAGGCACACCCTGGGGAGCCAGAGGCTGCTGACAACATGGACTCCAGGATGGACAACGAGTCACGAGTTCTTCACACTTTTATAGGTTTGGTCCATCTGCATATCAGCATAAATCTGCCAATTAAAACTTTAGCTAATGATGTAATTTCCCCAAGCTCACCCCCCTTCTAAAGATGTTGGTTTGCCCATTTTGGGCCTGGGACAGGCTGGGTGTCCTTGGAGAGCAGGCCTGGAGAGGCTTTGTTCTGCCTGCCTGGCCTGAGAGAGCAGCAGCGAGCAGCTGCAAGGAGCTGCACAGGGACACACCAGGAGTGTGGGATTTGAAAATAGAAAAGTGAAAACCCAAGGCATCAGAAGTACAGGAGATATGGACATTCTGGAGAGAGTTCCATGAGAGGCTCCAAAGGTGGCAGAGAGACTGGAGCATGGCTGGAGCATGGCTCTTATGGAAAAAAACAAACTGAACAAACTCTTACCTTGAAGGTGGTTAAAGCACTGGAACAGGTTGCTGGAGCAGGCTGGGGAACTTCCACCCTTGGAGATACTCAGAGCACAGCGGGGCAGCGCTGAGGGTGATTGAAAAGCGCAACAAGAAGAAGGAGTTGTGAAGTGCCCCTTGTGAGGTGTGAGACGTTGTGACAAAAGGCATCGTCAAATGCCATGCTTGGAGATGCTTAAACCCCGTGTAGAGGAAGCTGTGGACAGCAGAATCCAGCTGACTCTGCTCTGAGCAGGGTGGAGGCAATCTCCAGACTCCCCTTCCAACCTCAGTTACTCTGTGACTCTGTTATTGGGTTGATGATATGAATGGAGATTTTGCTCTTGCTCTATCATTTTATTCTATTCCTGTCCAGGCTGACTTGAAGGTGGTTTTAGGAGATATCTTAGGCAGAAAAATGCCTCCGGAGATTAATTTCAGAATTATCCGAATTACTGCCTTAAAATTTTCATTGAGATTTGCCTTTTAGTGATTTTCATCACATTCCATATATTATAAATAATTGGAAAGGATTAAGGAAAGCTATATGCTTCCAGTATATAATAATATAGTTGGCAGTGCTGGGTCAAGCAATTAGTAATATATAACCCTGGCTGGGTATAAAAAGATGCATTAAAGTAATAGCAAAAGTAAAATGTTTCATTTAAAGTGGTTCATTTAATGAACAATTTACTCAAATATTACAGTGGTTGTAATCTGTGGGAGGACTTTGAATCGTCAGCTGATAGGGTCAAATTCACCTGAGATTTTCTTCAATTGACAGAGTCAGATTTCAGCTTGAATGACTTGCCTATCATCATATCAAATGGTAGAAACCTAAAGCTGGTGCTGTGAGCCAGAACTGAAAGGGGATCTGGAGAAAAGAATACAGTCACTCTTTGGATGTGCAATTTATCAATATGAGGTATCTCCAAAAATTTTAAACATGTCAAGACAACTGCTTGTATTGGTAGCTGGAGACACAACTGAAAATTTCCCAGGAGACTCATAGAAATAGAGCCCAACAGCTTCTTAAATCTCTCCACAGCATCACTCTAAGTTAGATTCTCCAGAACTGTGCACTTTTGGAAGCATCTCCATTTAAATGCTAAGTATATGTCTTCTGAATTTTTTCTGCCCATTAAATATCAATTCTACTTTTTCACTGTGCATATTCTGAATATTTCTGTCAAGAAAAATGGTTGTATTCAGGAAGGGCCATTAACCAACCCCCTCGATTTTGGGATGTGTTGTTTGTATTACATTACATTCATTCCTGGTAGGTCTTTCATTAGAGTCCATACAAATCCGTTTTAAGATACAATACCCTGCACAAGGGTGGAAAACCACTTAAAACTGCTTAGGCAGCTTGCAAATAATCATGCCACAGAGTGCATAAGCTCCCTTTTATACAGGTCTGCAAAGTTTACTGGTTAGAAACAAAATTTTAATTTAGGAGAGAGCATCTTCCTGATGTTAAATAAAAGTGAATATCCAACTGACTTTTTTTTGCATTGCAGTCTTAGTTTAGCTTAATTTTGACTTCTAGCCACGCCATGAAGTGCAAATTGAAGCAACACTGAGAAGTGTTGTGCCTCGTATGACACAGGTTGCCACTGCATTTTTGTTATTGTGCATAATAATTTAATTCTAAAGCACCGAACAGACAGAAGAGACAAAGTTTTGTGTGTTTTGTAGCTCATAATTGAACAAGAAGGCCCAGGAATATAAAGTGCAGCCCACAACTAATGTTTAAGAAGAAAATTATTTACATCTTTCAGCGGCCACAAGTGTCGATTCAAGATCTAGTGCTACGTGGCTCTCCAAGAAATCACAGCGATGATGGATACTCATCAAGGTACACTGGACAAGAATGGCAGGTTTCTTTTTAATTTAATGTTAATTTGCAGTCAATAGGGATTCCCTCAACTGAGTCTTTGATGACACAAGGCCAGAATGAGTGTGGATTTGAGGCCCAGACCCTCATATTGAACAGGCCATGATAACCCCAGAGCCAGCAGCACGTCCTTGCCCTCCACTAGAGTGGCACACTTGCTTTCCTGCCTGTTCCCAGGAATGCACAGGAAATGCTCCATCTCCTGACTCAAAACTCTAGCCTAAAGTATAACAAAACAAAATACACTTGAAGCTGCAAGGCATCACTCCAAAACATTTAACTTTTCACATTAAAAAAAAAAAGTACAAAGCAACTGGCTATATCCTTGTGAACTTTGAAATGTTTTCCTGATGTATAATGGCACAGTCAAACCTGATACTCTGGGTTAAGGCTATTGAAACTACTAAATCTATTGAAAATAAATTGATCTGCAGACAGTAGATACACCATATTAAGAGGAAGGTGAATTTCTCCTTAGTATACCAAGATAATTTCAAGTTTTTGTGGTATTTTCAAAATATCTAGCAGCTCAGAGGCCATCACAGTCTGGAAAAAAAGTTTTATTTCTAAAAAAGGGCTCTGCTTGTATCAGTTCCAGCATAAAACATCATACTAAAATTTACACATGCAGACCTACATGAATCCAAACAACAACCACCTTGGGAATGATAAAATGTACTTTGATGTTCTATTCATTAGATCCATTTGCAAGTAGAAGGTAGATTTAAAAGGAAACTATATTCAAATAATAACTAAGGCTTCAAAGACACAGTAAGAAAGGTAATTGTTCAAGTATCTTATCTGGTCTCTGATTTTGGGTTTTTTTTAAGAGTAGAATTCAAAAGAAAAATAATAATGTTAAAGTACATTTTCTGAGGGCGAAAGTAAAACATCTTTTGTACAGATGATTTTACATAACAATGGCCCTGATATAGATAGGAGCAAAAGGCTCTGTTTGATGTTGTCAAATATTGACTAAAACACGAAGTGAGAGCAGAAATAGAATGTCAGCGAAAAAGACAGACCGAACTTTAAATGAAAATACATTTCTGAAATACATTCATCCCTTTGTACAGCGATCTAAATGAGTGTTGAATTTTCATTAGTTGATAGAACCCTTAGGCCACGTGAAAAGTCCTTGATATCCAGCAAGGGACATCAGAGCAGCTCTTCTGGTTCTACCAGTAAAGCCACATATAATTCATGTTTATGCCTTGTAATTAAACTTTCTTATTTTTAAATTTTTCAACCTCTAAAAGCCAAATTTACGTGTTCACATACTTACAGCTTCATCCTTGCAGCGAGCTCAATGAAGCACGTTTCTAAGGAGCCAGGTGGTTTGGATCTACAATCTCCAGCACTCTCCTAGGCTGTCGTTTACAAGTCAATTCTTTCAGCCTGGCATCTTATCACCTTGCTCCTTACTCTTGTGGACAGAGCTGAGCACACTCTGCAAGGGTTATTACATTATCTCCTTATCACAAACTCATTCAGCTCTATTGCTGTAACATTTCACCGTGACACGGAAAAGGTCTGTACTCCCTACCCCCTGGAAATCCATCAAATGCAGGCTCACTTTTCGTATTTCATGTTAGTCAAATGTGACAGTCCTTTCCCCCACCATTGCTCTCAAAGGACTATTTACCTGAAAATACTGCTCAGGTGTTAAATCCTCCTTATGAGTTTCGAGACAAATATATATATTTATGGATGAAAAATCCAATCATGCAGTAGTTCTCTTTAAATGGCTGTAAGAACTGAATAACAGAAGCTTGTGCTTTCTGTAAGGTTGATCTTGTGGCAGAAAAGGAGAGGTAAAACCTAGTTAAAGGCCAATAAGAACTGAATTCCTTTAGAGCTCCGTGTAAGTTTTATCAGAGAAGTAATTTAAAAAATATAATAATAAAAAAGAATACCCGTGCCTTTTAAAAAGACAATAAACATCTACAGTACTGCCCTGTAATTCTAATTCCTTCTTGGTTTGTACCCCTTCTTCTTTCAAACTAAATCTTCCATGTCTTATTTCCAGCATGATTTTTGTCAGAGCTGGGCTTCTGCCTCGCTGAATTTCTGGGTACAGCAGCCAAAGTGATTCTGAGTATGTAACCTCATAAATGGTGAGATATTTTGAAAAGAAAACCAAATTTCCTTTCAGTATAAGTTTGGATTGAAAGATTTACATTTGTTTGTTTTCCTGTCTTCAGCATGCCAGGAAAACCTGTAGCCTGGTGGTGAAATTGTGCTGAGCAACTCCTTTGGGTGAGCTTCAGCTGTTTTCCTGCAAGGCAGCATTGACAAGTTTGGGCTAATTGCTGTTGCAGGAAGTTTTCTTTCATCTCTTTGTCATTCTCTGTCAAATGCACGGAGCAAAGTCACTGAAGATTTCTGGCCATTTATAATTAATTATACTATAAATAAACCCACTAATACAGGAATAACAATTTCAGGACAGCTGAACCCACTTTCAGGAATAATGCCTTGGCTTTGAGCCTCTGATTTTTAGGCAGCTTTTCATAACCAATATTTTCACGTAAAAATAAGTAAAGTAACATTCCATCATAAAAAAATGCCATGCACTAGGGCTTTCACATGGATTTGATGCAAGGGGAATGAGCTGGGGAATGAAAACCAAATATTGCAGCATCTGGCTAAAATCGGAGTAAGAAACAAACCTATCTCATCCATTTCTTTCCACTGTAGCTATTCCAGAGTAGCTGCAAGGAAAATGCAGAGTGGTCTTGCCAAAGCAAGGCCAGTGTGACACAGTAATTTGACCAAAAGTGCACCAAGGAGGCAGAGCTGCTGCACATGAAGTTTTGAACAATCTTGATGTGTTTTAGGCAAACTACGCTGAAATAGGCAATCCCTGGGTGCTTTCTGGCTGCTGTATATCCTTCTACAATTTAATATACTGTGAAAGTGTCCTCTTATTAGAAGAAATCTGGAAGTAGTTGCTTCAGATAAGGATTGATCAAAGGCAAACAATCTCCATACAGATAAGACATATCAGTGCTCTAAAATGATGGAATAAATAAGATTTGAGGTATCTGGGGTGCTGAATAGCAACAACGAGTGAAGAAGGTGCAAGATTTAGGTTAGATATGACATGCACAAAATCTTATAATGATTAGTGAGGGGTGGGTCTTTCTCTTGCAAGCTTTGATGAACACTATCTTGAATGTAATAAGTAAAAAATACCTAGAATAATTCACTCCTCCAGCCTATGAATTTTTGACACAGAAGGAAAAAAAAAAAGTATAGGTATTGTTAAAAGATGTATTTCTGGCTTTTAAAATAGTTCTTCAATTCTACTACCAGGAAGAAAGAGTATAATTTTTCTTTTTCTTGTATGTGTGTAAGTATAAATGAGATAACTAGGTAGTCTGACCTCTCATATGTGACTTTTAAAAGCTAAGCTATCAAGTGCATAAGAAATAAATGGATTTAGTAGCACCAACTTTGAGAAGTCAGACAAAATTTTTGAGGGGAAAGTTTTGCATTTAGAATTAAATTGAATGGAGACGTCAGTCTTAGGATGGCATTTTTATTTCAGGGCTTTCCACGCAGTCGTTTTACACCAAATTTTTATACATANGAAGTTTTGCATTTAGAATTAAATCGAATGGAGACCCAGGGCTTTCCACGCAGTCATTTTACACCAAATTTTTATACATATATGTCTACAGACATATGCCACAGATACATATCACCACTAATGAACCATTTAGTTTCAAATTTTGAGATGAAGAGCGTGTTCAAATCTGTCACAATATGTGTAGCTATGGCCATGCTTTCACAGATGTCCCTCAGGAGCAGGAACAGGAGCCAGTGAGCTCCAGGAAACCCCAGTCAGTGTGGCTTTGTTCTCAGGGCATTGATAAAACCTTTAAAAATATTGTTCAACCAGCAACACGCAGAAGTCTGCCAGTCCTGTGCTTGTGTATATCTCAGTGATTTGCACCTCGAATTCTATGTTCAGCTTTGGGACCTCACGACAAGGAAGACACTGAGGGGCTGGAGTGTCTCCAGGAAAGGGAATGGAGCTGGGGAAGGGGCTGGAGCACCAGGAGTGGCTGAGGGAGCTGGGGAAGGGGCTCAGCCTGGAGAAAAGGAGGCTCAGGAGGGACCTTGTGGCTCTGCACAACTCCCTGACAGGAGGGGGCAGCCGGGGGGGGTCGGGCTTTGTTCCCAGGAAATGAGAGACAGGATGAGAGGAAACGGCCTCAAACTGTGCCAGGGGAGATTTAGACTGGATATTAGGAAAAGTATTTCACAAAAAAGGTTGTAAAGCATTGAAACAGATGGCCCAGGGCAGAGGTGGAGACACCATCCCTGGCAATACTCAGAAAAGGTGTCCATATGGCACTTGAGGACATGGTTCAGTGCTGATCATGGCGGTGGCGCTCAGTTGATGGTTGGTCTTGATAATCTTAAAGGCCTTTTCCAACCTTAACAATTCCATGATTCTATAAAAGTCCAGTTGAAGGGCTTCTCTTCAAAAGTGGTCTGGTGGAAGGTCTGAAGCTTGTTGGAAATTAATGTAATTACTGAAAACTCTGGGAAGAATCGGTCAATCAGTGACACACTGACTGGCACATGCTTCTGTAGAAGTGTCCTGGGTTCAGCTGGGATAGAGTTGATTTCTTCTCAGTAGCTGTTCCAGTGTTGTGTTTTGGATTCACAATGAGAATGGTGTTGGTAACACAGTTTTTGCTAAGTCATATTTATCCTAAGTCTAGGACTTTTTTTTCCCTTGTCTCCTGCTCTGCCACTGAGGAGGTTCACAAAGGAAGCTGGGAGGGAGCACAGCTGAGACAGGTGACCCAGAGTGGCCAGAGGGATATTCCACCCCATGGAAAGTCATGTCCAGTCTATCAACTGGGGGAGTTGTCCAGAAGGGCCAGTCTGGGTTCAGGAAGGGGGGGTCTGGCATCAGTCAGCAGGTGGTGAGCAATGGTATTGTGCATCACTTGTTTTTCACTTATTATCATTATTACTATTATCATTATTATTATTTACCATTATAACTGTATTTACTTTCGATTATTAAACTGTTCCTATCTCACCATCCAAGTTTTCCTTTGATTCTCCTCCCCATTCCACCAGGGCAAGGAGGGAGAGAAGGAGGGTTGAGTGAGTGGCTGTGTGGTGCTTAATTTCTAGCTGGGTTTAAAACAATGGCAAGAAGACAGACTACTTAAAAATCTAGAAACCTTGCAAATCACTGGCAGAAAGAACTTGTAATGCAACACTAGTTTTACTTCCCACAAAATTTGTTGATTTAATGAAAGCCCACAAGGCGTTGTCAGATTTCTTTGACGAGCAGTCTCAAGAAGATGGTTTAGACGTTTCTGACGTAAATCACGATTTTTAAGACGTAAGCACAGTGGTGGTGGGGAGAGATGCAACCAAAATAGAACTTTCAGTGCTCACAGTGTTAGCTCTGTCAGAAACAGCACGACAAAGAGCCTGTTCCTATGAACACTTCCTGACTTCCTCTCAATCTTGTGCTGTTTGGGTGCCTTTAGGACCTACAAGAATTTCCATTGTCCCTTCTTTAAAAGAACCTACTCTTCCACATATGTCCACTGCAAATAAAGTTTAGTCTTAGCATTTATAAAAGCAATTTTGAAATAAAGTAGATGTCAAGGTTTATTTCAAAACTACAAAAAGTACTTTTTGTCAAAGTGAAGTGTGTTTTCTGAATTCATTGCCACAGCAACAAATAAGAAGACCAACAGCCTCTCTACTCAAAAACCTTTACACCGTGTCCGTTCAGATAAAGATATCTGGAACCAAAGACTAACATACCCTTGACCTGGTGGTAGGTGCTGCTGCCTTTTGCCACCAGGAAAAGCAACCCAAATATAATTATTTCTGCCCACTTTCATTGCATCTGTGCACAGATTCTAGGTGTCATCATAAATACCTGCCAAAATGTGCACGGTGGAATACAATGTATAGGGAAAAAATCCCTAGAAAGGGTGTTTAAAACCACGTATTTCTCAGCACCCTTGGAGGATGGATTCATACCAGACGGCTTAATGAACTCTCTTACAGATTCCCTACATTATTAATGATTGGCAGTGGCACTGTCTTATTATGGAACACCAAAACAATGCAATGTGAGTTGCAGAGTTTTTAAAAGAACTCTTGGATTAGTTTTTTCCACAGAAATTTATTTTCAGTAGTGGCCTAACAGGTGCCATATTACTCCTCCTGTTGTTCAACAGACCTAAGGAATGATGAAAGGGCAGCAATTCTCACAATTTTAGTATGCAAAATGTGAACAATTCTTGCTCCTGTCACTCCCTGTAGACATTCTTAATAAATGCCATTTTGAGGAATTTGGTAGAGGTGGAATTAAAGGGAAGGAATTTACCTGAATTAGATGTTTGTGAATGAGAAATAAGCTAAACCCCAGAGATTTAACCTAATCCACTAAGTGCAGATACCTCAAGGCCAATATTCACCTGCACATACATTGTAGAACTGATGCTGCTTGACAAACCAAACACAATCATAATTTAAAACAGATTTCTGGGGGAGAACACCATTAAGCTGAGAACCAGAGCAGTACCTAGCTGGAGCATTTCTAACTCAGAAGCTGAAATTTACAGCTGGGATACAATTTCCTTTCTATGTCTCCTTTGTTGCAATTGTGAGTGACAGAACTTTCTGAGGATTTTCAGAAACAGCACATCTGTATACAAGACCCAGAGCTGCAGTTTTTCCCTCTCTCCTTTCAACTGACAGGTTGAAAATGGAGGATCTTAATAATATCAATTCCTTTATTGTATATCTTTCAAATATAAGAGATACAGGACTATTTGATTGCATGTGATTTAGACCACAATAAAAACAAAACAGAGGGACATAAAATTGATATTTTGTGTGAGAAAACAGGGCTTTTTACAGAGGAATTTGTGATGCCTCACACACTGCCAGTTTTGTGTGGCCATCACTCCCTTCTCACCCCACTGTGCTCAGTGTGGTAACTGGAGGACCAGGAGAAAGACTTTTCAAATCACTCATTGAGGCTTGTTTTCACTGAATCCACACAACCAAAAACTGAGCTGAAAATGTTGTCTCTTCTCTATAAACAGTGAGAAACACTGACTTGGCATAAAATTTCAGACGGACCTACTAATTTCCAGAGCATAAACCAAACAGGAGTATAGCAAGATGAGAGCATGGAAAAATGCCCTGATTTTCCCACAGGATTGGGCTGAGCCATGAGACCTGGCTGATGATCTGCTTTCCTGGAGGCAGATGTGCCAAATCTAAATAGAATAGAATGCTTGCAGTTGGCAGCGACCTTTAAAGATCACCGAGTCCAACTTCCCCACTTCTCCCCACCATGGGTCTGTCACACAGAATCACAGGATGGTGTCAGCTGAAAAGGACCATACGAAGACCACCAAGAGTATGGTCAAACACTGGAACAGACTTCCGAATGAAGAGGTGGTTACTCCAAACCTGTCCGTTTTTAAGGCATTGGGAGAGTGCCCTTAATAATTTGCTTCCACTTTTTGTCATTCCTGCAGGTATTGTGATCATTACAGGGCTGTCAAGAAGGCTGAGTACCCTTCTTTGAACACAGAACAAGACTGTACCAAAGAGGACAGAACTGCTTCGTAGGACAATACGCCTCTGATAAGTGGGAGATTCAGCTTTCAGACTAAAAAACCCTTCCTGCATCATGCAGTCATTTGAATTTTGAAGGTGAGTCCACATCTCCATTTATGTAGCTCTTCCTAAAACTGAAAATTTCAACAACTGTAGATAATTGCTTTCAAAAAGATTCAGGAGGTTTCAGCTTCATTCCAAAATAGCAAACAAATTATAGTCTCCTTGTACACATTTTAAAAAGGAAAAATGCATAGTTTAAATAATTATACCATTTATTTTTCTTTATATTTTTCTAGTATCCATTTGAAGAAACCAACATTTATTCTCTAATAATAGAACAGGACCCATTGTTACGAATTGTTTTTAACTACACAATAAGATCACATTACCACAAACTGATAACACAAACGCAGCTCTTCTATTGATGATGAATCCAAGCGTGTCATTCCATGGACTTGACATGAGAAGTCTTTTAATCTACCTAAAATCCCATCGATTTTTTTTTCATTAATTGCTAATGCAAGCTTCCTTGAGCTTGAAGTTGTACACATCGTTTTTAATGGATGAATAAGCAGCAGGAAGCACTGGAGCCAAGTGTCCTGAGATGGAGGGGTTCCAGTGAGATGCAAATCAGTGAGATGCAGCCACAGGAGCTCCCCCGAATCAAAAGAAGGCAGTGACTTCAGTTCAAAGGCTATGTTTTGAAACAGAGAGCAGAAAGAGAAGGAATGGCAGCAGTCTAAACTCACAGTCCTTCCTCAGGATGGTTGCAACACACAGACACCGCTCTGCACACGGCAATCGCTCATGTCCTCACCATTTCCTCTTTCCTATGAACTTAAACAAAATTAAAGTCCACACCTCCCTCTTCCTGCCTTAGTCAAGTCATTGCCTTATTTACATGATCAATTTTCTCTGTGATCTCTTCCCCATTCTTTCTAATATTTCAGAGGTAGGGAACAGCATATTAAAAAGAATATATAATTGTCACACCAAAGCAATATCTAGGAAGAATATTATTCCATCCATTACTTCAATAAAACGAAAATTATTAAATCATAAATTATAATTCTTTATACATGACATTATATTATAATAAATATTATAATTATGATAAATTATATTAAAATCTGAATTTTTAACCCCTTGTCATTATTTTAAGTTAGATTCCCTGTGCTGGTTTAGAGCTGCAGGATAGAAAAGGCTTGACTTCAGAAGGAAGAGATAATTGCAAAAATATATCCCAAGAATTGGTTATGGTAGGAGGTAGAAATTTTCGTTTTACCCAGTAAAGAAGTCTGTTGGCTCTTTTTTTATTGCTCTGCCATATGTTCTTCACACACAGTATGCATCTAACCACCATGCATGAACATGTTCCTTACATCTCCTGGTATTTTGGGTTTT
This sequence comes from Oreocharis arfaki, assembly GCA_013398015.1. Classification (NCBI taxonomy): domain Eukaryota; kingdom Metazoa; phylum Chordata; class Aves; order Passeriformes; family Paramythiidae; genus Oreocharis; species Oreocharis arfaki. Next base: position 28,278 of record VZRR01002885.1, read on the forward strand.
TTTTAAGTAATATGTATATTTAGAAATTTTCTTTATAAGTTTTTTGTATAAAAATATCATATATAAGCATATAGCTATTCTCTTTATATAGCATGTTTATATTTTATTAATATATTGATATTTAGTTTCATTATATAGTTATAAAATGTATGTCTTTTTAATTTTTATATTTTTAAAGGTGTGTTTTTATATACTTTGTGTATTTAGTATATTGCATTTTCTGCAGAATGAAAAAAACCTGGCTTTGGGGATTAGAAAAGATGCCCTGTCTACTCTACCCTGGGGATGTCTGCAATTTCAAATGTATTCCACACTGGTAGAAAATGAGAGAGAACATAACTCAACCAAGGTTCACATTTCCCTTGGGTGTTGCATGAAGTAGTGGACGAGTTCACTGTTTTCTGGGTTGATTTGATCTCCATTTTTTTAATGTGAACATCACAAATCTATCAGCATTGACTTCACCTGCGGGAGAAACACAGTGAATTTATACCCAGCTTTTTATGAAAAAACTGATTCCAAGAAGGAGAAACAATAATTACATTTTATAGATGTTGAATTAAAGAAACGAAACCCCGCATTTTCCAAACACTCGGTACACTGCTTTCCATGGATCAAATGTTATTCCATGCAGAAATTACTCTAACATTTTTTAAGGTGTGACATTATTATTCATATAAATCAAAGCTATTTTCCATCAATGGGCATTCAGCCAATTTCTTTTTCGCCTAAACAAAACTTACCAAACTGGAAGTGCAATCCTCTTCTGCAACTAAAATTGAGCCTAATCCTCTCTCCTTGTTGGAGAGTTTAGAGGACACACTGATTTCACAGAACTGCAGCTCAGGCTAAATTCTCAGTTTTATTGTCCTTACTATTCCCCAAAACCCTTAATTAAAACTTACTGAAGTTATTAACAAAAAGAGGCAAGAAAAACACCCGGTTGCAACAGGCATTTGAACAAATAGCGAGTTCACCACGAAAATCATAATTAAAGAAAGATATTAATTAAGTCTACAATAATATCAAAATTGCATTCCAATAAAAGCTTAGCCAAAAGGTAGAGCTCATTAAAAGGGATCTGGTGAAAAACAAGACCAAAAATCAATGGAAACTTAGAATAGAAGTAAGAGAGATGGTTATTTTGCCTGTCCTTCCATGATTTTCCCTGGAGATTGCTGAGAGCGGGAGGAAATTATCACAGTTGTATAACTTTAGTGATTTGTTCCCAAGGCTTAGTTCTCCTCTCTCAGAAACCCTATAAAATTCGGAATCTCAGGTCTTTATTAAAGCATAACACAAAGCCTGAAAAGAAATAAAAGCCAAGAAGATCCTTTTTTATTTTTTTCTTTCAGTGGTATTTTATTTTCTTCGCTTCTTGATTTGTTAATTGATTCCCTCTGAAACTTTATGAGCTGTGCAATTTCTTCTTAAAGACTTGAGCCAACAGAAGCTTGGGTTGGATTTTTCCTCTTTCTGGCATTTTCTGCCTGATTATTCTTTCTTCAGCTGGCCTGTTTTTCCCACTGAGTGAGGTGTGAGGCAGGGCTGTTTGGCTGGAGAAGCAATGATACCAAAATTACAGGTTACTCTCTCTTTTATATTCTATTTTCTGCTCCAGGGCAAGCTGTATAATTTATCTGTTATTAAACTGTGTGCACTGACCATATGGATACTTGTAAATTGTAGTAAGACACACAACAGGCAGGATATGTTCGTGAAACCAGCTTGGTCTGGTTTTGTAGTCTTTAAAGTTTTCCCACTTTGCACCTGGGAATTACCACTTGGAGAACATGCAGCCTGCCTCCTCCTCGTACCTGAACGCTGATCAAGAAATGATTTCAAAGATCAGCCACCTTTGAGAACTTAGAAATTACTTAAAAGGCTTGAACTCGTTATCAGGGATGAAAGAAAGTACATCCTGCATACATGAAGTAAAGTGATGAATCACAAACTGATTCTCTGTTTGCATAAACTTAAATAGCTTTGAATTCAGAAGAACCAACTCAGTTTGCAGTCGCTGGGATTCAATCCATGCATTTATTGCTTGCAAGTGATTTAAGTTAGAAGGGTGCTATTAAGTGTAGGGGAACAAATCAGTGAGGCAATGAATTCTTTCTGTCAAATAATGACTGATTTCAGCTCCCACTGAAGGAAATATTATTTTGTCTGTAATTCTCATCATGCAACAACAGCTGTGCTTCAGTTTTCACAGGATGCTGACAGAAAATCAAGTAGTCATTTAAGATATGTACTCATTGGAATGCAAATACTCTGCTGTTTTGTTCCTCTTCTTATTTATGCAATTAGAGGATCAGGCTGACTAACAAGTTTTGACAGAGAATTACATACGTTCTTTTCCTATATAAACCTACTGTCCTAAACAAATATTTTGGCAATCATTTTATCAGACTCTTCAACCACGAGAACTTTGGAAATTCATTCTTAGCTATGCCCTTTATTCCCTCATGCGTCCACCCCTGAAAACTGGTACGGATTATTCGGATCAAAATGAGAATATAAAGCAGCTATTTAATAACCAAAATTTTATTTAATCCTTAATGGTGGAAGACCCAACCTAAACTGCAGTTACAGAGAACTTGAGGATTAAAAATAGAACTTTTAGATGAAACACAGGGCTGAACCATAAGAAACTTAAACTAGTGAATAGCTGTAAAGTATGTCCTCAGGAGACAGTGACCTTTACCTATTGATTTAGAAAATTAGTATTTTAGGGGAGTGGTTTGGGATTTTGTTTGGTTGGATTTTATTGGTCTGGACATGCCCACTGTCAGATGATATCTTGCAAGTCCTGACATTAGAATTTAAATCATAATTTCAGCAATCAGAGTAATAAAACAATGACATAATAAATGCATGTTTTGAACAAACTGTTTCAAAAAGATTGTGATCTAATTAATACCAGAGTCATAAAATCCCAGAGTGGTCTGGGTTGGAAGGGACTTAAAAGCCCATCCAGTCCCACCCCGGCCATGGGTAAGGACACCTTCCACTACCCCAGGTTGCTCCAAGCCCTGTCCAACCTGGCCTTGGACACTGCCAGGGATCCAGGGGCAGCCACAGCTTCTCTGGGCACCCTGTGCTAATGCTTCACTGTATTAAACAGGAAAAATTACTTTCAACTCTTTGCTAAGTTAGAATTTCCTAAAAACTCAGGAATGTCAGGCACAACACAAATTACAACTCTTAATTTTACTGTGGAATGTTCCATACAGCAAGAGTTCCCAAGAACATCTGTGCCTTAAGAAGTTTGAAGAAATTAATAGTATTAGATCAGCACCTCTAAATCATTTGCAATCTAAGGACTGAAGTGTAGCCTACAGCAAAGTCATGGACCATTAATATGTTGTCAGAGATGTTTAATTATTCATTAGACATTAACTCACCAATTGTTTTATCAAAACACTAAGTTTTTCATGTAAATTCTGAAATTTCTTTTCATTTCCTTATTGTCAGGTGTATTTGGAAATGTAATGAGTTTTTAATATTTATGCCTGAAAATATTCTCAAGAAAAAGAAAATACAATACATTGTTAAAACCTGCTAAAGCAGTAATGTTTTCATTTTTCTGGTAGCTCCTAGAGTGATGATCTCAACATTTTTTCTGCAGAATAGTCTTTACAGCCCACTATAGCAGAAACAGGAATGCCCCTATCATGTTTTATCCTAGTTTACACAGAAAATCATGTTTATTTTCTTTGCTCACAACTCCTGTCACATTCAGTATGCTCATTTAGAATGTGATCGTTCACCTATGAGGTCTTTTTTATTTTGTCCCCAAAACCATCCCCGAACTGATAATCTTTCCAACTTTTCTGGAGTAATTGTTTTTGTTTTCTCCTACAGAGTATCATTGATCTAGTTGATATTTTTCTATTGTCTCCTATGGTTTAACAGATTCAGTCTTTTTTCTCATGTTCTGCTTTTCATGAATTCAGATTTATTTTCCTTTATTGTGTACTGTAACTTGTTTCATAACCTTCCCTCAGAGTTACACTGTTTTTCGTCACATATTTACTGTGTCCATCCACTGTTCACCTGCTTTGTCATAACTTTAATCCTAGAATTTGTACTAACTCCTATACAGGAGAAATTCCATAGTTATTATGTATTCTTTTGGGCACAGGCATGAAACAACCATGAAATGAACACATGGTATTTTAAAAAACAAATCAACCAACCAACCAAAGAAACTTATGGAAGAATGGCCTTGATTTTTTGAAATTATTAATTTAATTTTTAAAATCTCAAGTCTTTTTAAAACCAAACTAAAACAGATTCTTTGAGAGATGTTTAGCTGTGAATTGTATCTATGTATCATGAGCCAATGTAATTGCAAGTGAATAAGCTGAAATACAGGAAAATCTTAGATTTTCTGCAATTTTGCTTGTGCTTCCTCTCAGTGTTCTCATACTCTGTTTCCCCCAGAACGCGGAGCAAACCTGCTCTCTTTTCACAGAAAAATGACTTTGATTCAAAACTTCAAACGTCCCAGCTCCAAAGGGAATACTGAACACAAGCCATCAGGGATGAGGCCTTGGAGGCTCCTGTTGGATGTTCTGGAAGTCCCTTTAGGCTCTCCGATTCATTACACGTGCACAGGGGTCCATTAAGACTTGGATTCCCTGCAGGATATCCCTCTTACCTACCAACTGCCCTGACACCTGTAGTATGGAAAACGTGAGTGATTCAGGAATTCAGGCAGAATTCCCCCAATAAATCAGAAAGCCCAGTCTCACAAGTGAATATGAACAATGACAATAACAAAACGCCATTGAAAACCGTGGCTTTCATAATTTTCATCATTTTTAGTCTGTTTGTTTTAATGAATTCAACTTGCCTAATAAAAAAGGCATGAGAAGAATTCCAGAAATCTCCCTCCTCCAGCAAACAATCTCGGACAGGGAATTTTTAGTGGGAATTATTAATATTACAGTTTCCTACTGCAGTTAAGATAGGAACTGGAGCATGGTGACATCTTGTACATGGGATGTGTTCTACAAACACAAAGTGAAATTCCCCCAAAATCTAGAAACAACCAAAACCCAACCAAAGCAGGACTTTGGGGGAATGATTGGAAAACCTAGGAATAAATGTCTGATGCTAAACCAAACATGCAAAAGAGCTCTATTGGATAAAGACAGGAGAAAAAAGGAGTAAGCTTTAGGTCTCATAATTGCTGTCTAGGTCTTTATTGCCAAGTGTCCTTCTGATACCAAGCACCAATTATCTCTCTACATCAAAGAAGAAGTTACATTTGAAAAAAAATCAGAGTGGGTAGTCTTTTTCAGTTTCGGCAGATTTATTTTTTTACATTGTAAATGTGAGCTAAATATGAGTAGGGGCTAAAGACTGCCACTCCCATTGATCTCCTCAGCAGAGTTTAATACAAATACAGCTCCCTGGTAAATGGATATTAATGTCTTTTTCCTTCCAAGGCAGTGTTAAAACCTAGTGGAAAACATCAAGTTATCTGTTATACATTCATTAACAGAGTTGACTTCCCAGTCACTGTGTTCCAGATGTTATTTGAGCTTCTTCCTCTTGCTGCTCTAACCCATTATGCACCATCTTAAATTTTTCCTACAGAAAACTAGCTATTTTTTAAAAGACATATAATTCATTAGGGTGTCCCAAAGGACTTGGAGCTCTTCCAGGTCTTTGTTTTGCTTCTACACTTTTGGCTAAAGAAATAAAAAGGGGAAAATTTATGCTGGAAGGATGCCAAGAGCAGCCCATTCAATCAAAATCATGTCTTGGTGCAGAGACTATTAGTCAGTCATATTCACATTCTATCTAAATAATTAACTTGTAACACAGAAATTCTAAATTATTGTGATGTCCTTGAGTTGTTCATGGGGTTTGTTGTTCACATTGACTGGAATAAAACCTATCTTTTAAAGTATTGCTCATACTGCACCAAAACCTAGAGTAGCCTACACAGTGCATTATCTGGAGATTAAAAAACATTTAAAAAAAATCAGTTGCATTAATTTTACTTACAATTACCACTCTTAATAATTCTGTGTGCAGTGCAGTAATGAAAATTGATATGAGCTCCCTCTTTCCAACACACAAATTGGAAAGACTACAACATCAACCAATAAAAAGTACTCAGGACAGAAAAAAAGGAAATTAACAAATGTTTCGATGTCCTGACATCTTCTGAAATCACCTCCCCAAAATGGAGATAAAGCAGGTGTATTTTTTATTCCGTGAGGGTGAGTGATCAGAGGATCCCTTTGGCCAGCAAGGCTGTGGAATCTCCGTCCTTGGAGATGAGAACCCAGCTGCTCATGGTGCTGTGTGACCTGCTCCGGCTGAACCTGCTTGAGACTCTCCAGAGGTCATTTCCAGCCTTAACCAATCCGTGATTCTGCTTGTCAGGGACATCACAGAAGTTTTCAGAACGTCTTTTCCTCAAACTCTGTGAGGGCAAAAGATGCCATGTTTTAGAACATCTGTCTCATAAGGGAATAGAATGGTTTTCTATCACAATAAAAAATCTCCACAACCCATAAACTATTCTTGAGGACCTACAAACCTTCACTGTGGAAGGCAAAAATAGTGGAATGAATCTAACTTAAATGCCTATACTGGACACCAAAATGCTACACAGGTCAATGTGGACAGGTTTAGAGCAATTGTGCTCTTTGTCCTTGCAGCTGCTTTGTTTTTTGCTGTATATGAATTTCTAGAAGCATAATTAGTAACTGACATATTTGAAAAGGAAACTCTAGCTTGAAAAGCTGCAGTGACCAGTAAGAGCAAGTTTCAAACTGTTCACATCACTCCAGGCTCTGGGTTTGTTGCATAATTTGCCCTAAGTAGCAACTGAATGAATTATTTTCACTACCAATATACTCTATTTATTGCTTTGCTTTTTTTACCTGTGCCCTTCCAGTCATGCATTAGCATGATGACAAAATTGCTGTTTCCAGGCTACAGCATCTTCTGTGTCCTTGCTGTTGTTAATTCTAAAAGCAAATACACCACACAGACTTGCACAAATGTACCACATGGAGAGTTACCTCAGCTATTTGAAAAATAAAAGAAAGTTAATTAGTATTGCTCTTTCTGACATTAGTCCTTCAAACAGCTGTGGAGGAGTCTGGGTGACCTTATCTTGGTGCTATGACCTTGCAGGAGACAAATGTGCACATAACAATCTTTACAGCTGTAGTCCTCAGAGCTCCAAGAAAAGAGAATAAAAGGATGCAGATGGAAGGATGCAAAATCCAGGTGAAAATAAAGAAATGTATTACCACTCTAAATAATTTTAGGAAGCACTTAACAACAGGAAATAAAATATAATGGTTATAAAAAGATAATGGTTGAATGAAATTGTCAAAAGTAATATTTGACTGGGCAATCCACATAACAGGCAGACCAGGAGGCTTGGTGGTGTAAATGTAGTATGGTGAAACAAATTTGGGGAAAACATTGTGAAAACTTCCCAGAAAGAGCTGCCATAGGCCTGACTGCTACATGAAAATGCTGGAACCTTGTCTTCACTGCATGCACCAGGGAATAAGTGAAATCATGGAATAAATCAAGTGCTGCACCTACTCTGGGCAGCATTCAGCACAACCCTTCTCATCAGTGGCTTGAGTCAGGCAGGTCCCTCTGCAGGTGTCCGTGGTGTTGTCTGAGTGGGGCCATGTCCTCCAGGCTCCCACCCCTGGTGTGGGCTGGAAATAGCACCTAACAGTGAGTCTGGTGTGTTTGTGCTCTGTTATTATTTGTCATTGTTGAGCATTTAGTATTGTTTGGCTGCTTTTTTGCTATCGTGTCCTTAAATTTAGTCAATAAGTATTTAAATGAAGCCTAGGCTCCGCTGTTTGCATGGCATAACTCCAGATCCTCAGTAATCAGTCAGACAGAGCTGTGATGAGAGTGAGCAGCAGGTGTTAAAGGCTTTGCTTGACTCCATCCTCGTGTTCCAGATCCATGGCTGTGCTGTGACAACCTGGGGGAAAGGAAAAGCAGCTGAGGCTGCCCCTGTGAAAACGCCAAACTGCCTTTAGGGAAACAGCAGAAAAGCTTTCTGTGCTCCTCTCAAAATAAGATAAAACAAAGAGAGAAAGTTAAAGATTTGAAGACCTGAAGAAAAGATTGTTTCCACTGACACACGTGAATGAAAGGAAAAGAAGAAAATAGGTAGTGCTCCTAACATTTGGGGCTTTTCTTTGTTTTACCTTTACCTAAAATTACAAAATGCAGTAAGGTTTATGACTGCTCTGGCAGATCCAGATCTACAGTCATCAAGGAATTCTAGAATTCTATAATATATCTGGCAAATTTATAAACAGGATCTGATTCACAGCATTTCTCAGATGTTCAGAGTCTCATATAAAGCAGTGCTTTAAACATAACAAGCTGTTATTGATTTTGTGAAAGAAAAAAGGCAAATATAAGCACGTCTCGTTAGTATACAGCTCCCTGATTAGCACTAAAGGTCATACACAATCTGATGTGTTCCTGGCATTGGACATTGAATTTTCCTAAAAGTTAATTCAAGGATTACAAACCCCTCCAGACTACATGGAAAGCTGATAATTATTCAAGTGAGGTCCCCTTGCCCTGTCTATAGCCACGTTAATCAGCAGCACGGCTGTGCTAGCTCAGGAGCTGTTGGATAATTAAAAATACATGGCTGGGAAGAAGTCAGTCAGCAGGGAATGCCCCAGATAGCAGCCAGCAAAGTAAGTAGAGAGGACATGTAGATTTTTTTTTTTTTTGTCCTTCATCCATTCTCAAAGATCATTTTCTCCTCTTTTTTACAAGACATGACTTAATTTGTCAGTAATATAAATATTTCTGAAATACACCACTTCAGGTAGGAAGAGTAGACATTTCTTTGTTGAGCACTACAAATTAGTAGTGAAACACAAATCCCTGATCCACAGCCAGTGTTTTCTTGCAAGGAACCTTCATATGTTTATTTTGTATTGCAAATCCATTTTGCAAATAATTCACATTTTCAGTGCTCAGAAACACTATGAAATCACAGAATTATAGAATAATAAAGTTTCTTGCTTTGGAAGAGACTTTAAAGCTCATCTCATATTTCCTTGCCTAGGAACCAGACATGAACACACAAAAATAACATAAATAGTGACAGTATATATTTTGCCACCCTGTAACTAGAAGTTTAGATTCCTATGTAATAATTTTGTCACACAGATAAGCATAAATGTAGGAAGACCATATAATGTCCAAGTGGTGGAGTTTAATGCCAGAGTCAGCCAAATGAGGTATGTAAAAGACACATGCAAGTGGTAAAATCTCCAAGGCAAGCACGGGGGTGGCATACAAGCAGGCAAGGTAGCTGATAGAACTAGCAAGAAAGAAGCCTGGCAAAACCAGTACTGTCTGTGATCCTCAGAGCAGGAGAAAATGTTGGGACCAGATGAAACTGCATATTTTCTTTTTGGAAGGTAGCTAAAGAGCGTCTATCAGTGATGAGAAGGAAAGATGGGGAAGAGTTGGATTTGCATGGCCTGGCTTTTGGTCGTGGTGGGCCACAGGTGTGGCTTCTGTGAGAAACTG
>VZRR01002887.1:0-26107 GCA_013398015.1 Oreocharis arfaki
AAGCGGCGGCGGGGACGGGCCGGGCCGGGCTGGGACGGGCGGAGCGTCCTGAGGCTCCCGAGGCTCCCGCCGCCCCCGCACCAGGTCCCGCCGCCCGCAGACCGGGCCCCCGCCGCCACCGGGCCAGGCACCGGCACCGGCACCATGTCGGTGGCGGGGCTGAAGAAGCAGTTCTACAAAGCGAGCCAGGTGAGACACCGGCGCCCCGCGCCCGTTCCCGCCGCCGTTGGGCTCCGGGGAGGCCGCTCTTCCCTTACCGGTTCGGAGAACGCGTCCCGGCCGCTGCCGCCCCGGCGTTGCCCGATCCCCGCCGTTATCCCCTCCCGGCATCCCGGTGCGGGGCCCGCCGCCCATCCCCCGGTGCTCCCGGTGTCCGGCCCGGCACCCGCCGCTATCCCGGTCTCGTATCTCCCGCTTCTCAGTGTGCCCCCTGCTCCCGGTGGCTCCCGGTGATCCCGGGGCTCGGTGCGGGCCGTGAGCGGAGCCGGGACCCCTCGGGGCGGCCCGGGGGGCCCGGGATGGGGCTCCCGTTCTCCCGGTTGGACTGTAGAAGGGGCACGGTAAGGGAAACTCCCCCGCCGGGGCCCGGAGGGCGCCGTGCGGGTGACACGATGGGGGGTACGGGAGGGTCCCGCTTGCGGGGGGCTTCCCCCTTCCCAAAACCCGCCCGCACAACCGGGACGGCTCCAGCCCCGCTGAGCCCCGGAACAGCCGGGATGCCCTGGGCGATCCGGGCCGGGATTGCAGCGGAAAGCGCCGGGAGCGGCGGCACCGGTAAGCCCGGGCGGCAGCTGCAGCCCAGCCTCGGGAAGCTCCCGCTCCCTGCGGAGCAGCTGGGGCCGGGCGGGATTCGGGGGTCGGGAGGGAGCCCCGGGCGCGGTCCGGCCGGGGAAGGGCTGGGGGATGTTGGAAAAAGCTCCTGAATTTCAGCCAGGAGCGAGGCCGGCAGGGATCGCGGACAGCGGAGTTTGTGTCGAGGCCTTGGAGCTCTTCCCCCGAATTCCCCGTCCCTGGAAGTGTCCAAGGCCGGCTCGGACGGGGCTTGGAGCAGCTTGGGGTAGTGGAATGGGATAATCTGTAGGGTCTCTTCCGACCCGAACCATTCCGTGATTCCATGCGGGAATTGGCCTCAAACAGAGTTCATAAACACCTTTTCCCTCACTCTCAATGAGGGGTGGCCATTCCCAATCCCCCTGAGCAGAATTATCCTTCCCACCGCTTCCTGTTAACAGTTGTGATGTTTTTTTAATGATTTTGGGAACGATTCAGGAATCACAAATCCCCCTCTGCTGCTGCTTTCCTGCCCCTGTTTTAAATTTCAGATAAATTTGGCACAGATCGTGTTTTCCATCACTGAGCTTAAACCCTTTCAGCTCATCCCACCCCAGTGTGCGACGTGTGTCACCTCCTTCCTTGGCTCTGTTTTCTCAAATCCATTTTATTTACCCAGCAAAGCGAAATAACAAATTCCTGAAGTCATCCCCCACCCCCTTTCCCACTAAACCCATCGTGGGTTTTTTTGGGGGGGGTTTTCACAACTTCCATGGGGAAAGGTCGTGCTGGGAACTCGGTGTGGGAGGATTTTGCCGGCCTGGATGTGCCGTGGTGGTGTCGGGAGGTGAAAACCCCTCGGTGACTCAGGACTAACGTGTTCCTAAACCCAAAAATACCATTTTAAACTCCTGATTAAACCATTTTTTGGAGGAATTACAAATTCTTCCAGAGGTGCTGCCACCCCTTGCAGTGCTCCGGGGACAGGGACAGAGGCGTCCATGATTTAGAGATGCTCTGACTGGAAACTGGGAGACACTGGTTCCAGTTTGGTCACTTTTGTCTTCTCCCCCCCTTCCTTCCCTTTCCCCCCTCTGGTCCCACTCAGCCCTTGGCTGAAGGAGGGGAGGATTAGTTATTTTTTGGCTCCCTTCAAACCACCAGATGCTGCCAAAACCGAACATGTGGAAGATCTTTCCTGAAATGTTTCGTTTTGTTCCACGTCTGTCCTTAATTGAAGGAAAACGGAGCCGGGGCCGGGGTCTGCAGGGACCCCCGAGGGTTTGGGATCCCTGTTCAGGATCCAGAGGGAGCAGGGCTTGGCTCGTGGGCCTCATCCATGTGATTCCTACAAGCCCACGTCTCCCCTGGGTGAGGCAGCCGGGCGCCCACACGCAGGAGAGAGCCCGGAGTATCCTGGAAAAAAAATATCCAAGTCGTGCTGGCAAGTGCTGCAGATGGGGAGCAGCTCCAAGTGTGTCCAGAACAGGTTCTGCCTGTTCATGGCAAAATGTTCTCTAAAAAAATAAAGGAGGCTGGGGAAAACATTCTGAGGAAGGGGGAGAAGCGGCAGCAGCTCGGAGCTGGGAGCAGGGTGGGAAGTCCCTGCCTGCCTCATCCAGCTTTCCTCCAGTCGGCAATTTGCAGGGACCTTCTGGTGTGGAAACAGCTTCGTTTGCACCGTTTGGGTTTTGTGCAAACTGATGGAAATCCTGAAATCCCGCAGATCTTCCCAGCTAGCGGGCAGGACGGGCTGCAGTTCCCGGGGGAATCCCGAGGGAACGCCGGGGCTGTCACCGGCCGTGGGGAGCGCTGCTGGCACCGCGGGGCTGGCACCGGGATCCTGCCCAGGCCGTGCTCACCTGGCAGCAGGAGCAGCTCTCCAGGGATTGGTGCCTGCTGCCCTTGCAGGGCCCACGCTGCGGGTGCTGCCCACGGGTCTCGGGAGGGCTTGGATTGGAGGAGACCTCGGAGCTCCTCTCCTTCCACCCTCTGGGAGGTGTCCAAGGCCGGGCTGGACGGGGTTTGGAGCAGCCTGGGACAGTGGGAGGTGTCCCTGCCCCTGGCAGGGGTGGCACTGGCGGGGATTTAAGGTCCCTCCAACTCCAGCCAGTCTGAGATTCAGCCCTGGGCGCTGCTGTCATTCCAAACTGGATTAACGTGCTCCCAAAGCCTGTGTGAGCTGAGCCTAAACCCTGCCAGGCCTGCCTGGGCTCAGGAGCTCGTGCTGGCGAGTCCTGGCCCAAGCCACAGCCCAGCCACCTCCTCCTCCACATCCAGAGCCATATTCCAGAAGGGAAAAGGCGAGTGCTAGTTAAAACTCAGCAGCCCTCGCCACACACGCGTTTCCCTGAGTTTGATGACAGCTCCCGAGGCTTCCAGAGGTATTTTGGACCAGAAATAGCCCCTTGCTCCCTGCCTGGCCCGGGATGTGCTCCAGAGCCTCCCACAGCCAGCTCAGCCCAGCAGGACCCGCCGTTCCCGAGCTCCGCAGGCCGGCAGGGAACGCCCCCCGTGCCCTGTGAGCTTCCTCCCAGGTGCTGCCGTGGCATCTGCTCCGAGCCCAGGCACGGGAATGCGCTCCCAGAGCGTGTGTGACAGTGAGGGGACAGAGAGCTGCTGCCAGGGAGGACATTTCCCCTTTTGTTTCGGCCTTTGTGGTCGTTGCTCTTGGTGGTGCTCAGCTGGGATTTCCTTCACTTCTCCTTGGGTTGGGATTTCTTTCTTCCCCCCTCAGCCGGGGTTCTCTCTGCGGTGACTTTGGGCTCCGCTTTCAAATGTGGGGTTTTTCTTCCCTTTCCCAGATGAACCTTTTAAGAGCTCCTTTTTTGTTCTTCTGTTGGGGGTTTTTGATGTTAGCTGAGCCCTGCTCCCACCGGCCTCTCCAGGCTTTCTCTCAGGGGTGTCTTTGGGATGGTTTGGGTTGGAAGGAACCTCAAAGCTCATCCCGTCCCACCCCTGCCATGGCAGGGACACCTCCCACTGTCCCAGGTGGCTCCAAGCCCCTTCCAACCTTGGACGCTTCCAGGGATCTGGGGGCAGCCACAGCTGCTCTGGGCACCCTGTGCCAGGGCCTCGGCGCCCTGTGAGTGAAGAGGTCCCTAGGGAATTCCTGCGGGAGGCATTGGGCAGCGTCAGGCTCTAGGCTCCTTATCTGTACATGGGAATTTGGACTGGGAAGTGGAGGGATTTTGCTGATTCCTGCCAGCCTGGAGCCTCCTGCCAACCTCTGTCCCACAGCACCCGATGTTTCTGAATTAACATTAACCTGGCCTGGATTCCCCTGCAGCTCCTGAGTTTATCTTTCCACGTTAATCTGCTCCCGAGGCTGGGGGAAAGCCGGATTTGCTGGAGCGTGGGGTGACATCCGCCAGCTCCGCTTCCAGCCGGGATCCATCCCCGAGCATCCTGCCCTGGTCCCTGAGCTGTGCTGTCACGGGGGATGGCTGTTTGGTGACGTGTTTGCAGCTCCACAGGGAGAGGGAGGCTCAGGGGAGACCTCGTTCCTCTCCACAGCTCCCTGGAGGGCGGCTGGAGCCGGGTGGGGGTCGGTCTCGCAGGGAGCAAGCGACAGGAGCAGAGGAAACGGCCTCAGTGAGGCTGAAATCTGATAGTAATGCAAATTTTTCCATGGAAAAGGTTGTCAGGAATTGGAACAGCTGTCCAGGGCAGCGGTGGAGTCCCCATCCCTGAATTGTTCAAAAACCGTGTGGATGTGGCACTTGGGGACGCAGTGGTGGGCACGGTGCCCATGCTGGGCTGGGCTCAGTGGTCTTAAAGCTCTTTTGCAGCCTTACCCATTCCATGATTCCGTGTGTGGCGGGTGGGAAGCGGAGGCTGCGTGTCCCCCGACCTCCTGGAGACGGGGATTAGGTGCCAGTGCATCCCTGCAGGCCTGGCTGCTGCTGACTGGGCACGTGCAGAGCTGCCTCTGCCGCATCCAGGGGAAAACCTGCAGCCAGGATATTCTCCTGTGGATTCCCGCTCCTTTTCTTGGGTGATTTGGCACCAAGACCCTGTCCCTGCTCGGCTGGTTAATCATTGTCGGAGCTGAGCAGCCCCAGAACCCGGCAGGTTTCATTTTTCCAGGATTGTTTCTCCCCAGAGTTTCCTGTAACTCGGCTTTTCCCCCGCTTTAGGGTTGTTTTTGCAGCCGTAACGGGAGCTCCAATTCCTGGAAGGCAGAGACAGAAACCAGAGCTGGGGAACTCCAGCTCTCCGTATCCTGCTCCGTTTGCTTCCCTTCCCGTGCCTGATGTCAGCCAGGGAAAGTGTTGTCCCGTGCTTGCAGCTGGGGGAATCTGGGTGGGGGAAGGCTCCGTGACTCAGGGCTGGGGGATCGCGTGGCCCCGGGATGCTGCTCCCACGTCATCTGCCTGCAGCCATGGGTTTATCCAGCTGATTCCACAGGGGACGGCTCCTGGATGCAGCGGAAGGAAATCCTCCCTCCCCCTTTTCCCTGCCACTGCTTTCCTCCTGGGAAAGAGCAAAATGGGGATGAGATCAGGCAGCCTGGCTTGTAAAAGCTGATTCATTTCTTCAGCACATTTTTTTTTTTCCTTCCTCCCCCTCTCCCCCATCCCTGCATATGCCAGTGCCTTTTGCCAGGGCTCCCAGCCCCATCCCTGTGGGAACACTGGGGGGTGGGGAGGGAGCAGGGCAGCTCCTCCTGCCTGAGGCTGCAGAAATCCCAGTGCCAGAACCCGGCCTGCCCTCGGGGAGGGAGTTGGTGTCCGGTGGGGTGTGGGGGGCTGATCCTGCTGTATCCTGCTGCCGTCCCTCCCGGAGCAGGCTGCTTCCCAGGCAGGATGGAGAACGGCTGAAAAGCCCAGAAATAAAATAAATCCCTAATCCAGAGGGTTCTGGCTGCATAATTCCAGCTGAACTCATTCACATGGAAACTCAGAGCTGCATCCCGTCCCTGGTGATGTTTCATAAGACTCTGAGGTCGCTGTCCCTGCTCCTTCCCATCCTTTACTGCAGGGATCAGTCCAGCCTGGGATGTGATGCCCGGAGTGGGAGCAGGCAGGAGGCTGATCCTGTCTTTTCCTGCAGATCTGCTCCCTCTGAGCTGTGCCACGGCCGTGTCCCAGCCTTCCTGCTGGATCAGATGGGAAAGATCCAGGTCGTGGGCCTGGGAAAGCCCCACAGCATCCCAGAGCTTCCCTTTTCCTGAGCTGCCCCATGACAGGACTTAGTGCAGGATCCGGCCCATCTTGGCCTCTCCCTGTGATGATAAAAGTGATAATTGGTATTTTTTGAAGATTTCCTTTTCCTCTTCCCCTCACGCCATCCCTGCAGTCAGCGGCCCCGTGGCTTTGAGGAGCAGCTTCCTCTGGCAGGAGAGGGCTGTGCCTGGCCCAGACTCAGGGATGAAGCAGCTGCTGGGGGTTCCTCGCCTGGTCCTGGGGCTGGATGCTGCTGGGGGTGCCTGGAGGTGCCCGAGGTCCTGCTCCTCTCCCAGTGGATGGAGAATCCATCAGGAGAGTCTGGATTGCTCCTGCGTCCAAGAAATCCCTTCTAACCCCCCCTTCCAGCCATGCCACCAAGAGCTAATTAATAGAACCAGTGCTTTTAAAGCCACTGGGAATTTTAGGGTCTCCTAATGCCTGGCTATTAATAAAGTTCATGGTACTGTCACTAATTAAATTGCTTTTCTGCTGCGAAGAAAAAAAAAGATGAGTTAAACATCTCCATAATGAAATTCTGTCTTTGAGACAGAAGGTTAAATTTGCATGATTAGAGCTTTAAAGGGCTTTTCCTAATTGAGAAAACGCTTCATAATTCATCCTAGAGCCTGAAAACTCGGCTGCACCCCCTGCTTGGGCCAGACTTTATTCCTCAGTGGTGATTTATTAACCACTTTCCTCACCAAATCTGGTTTGGCATCCCGGGATTAGCTGCATTTAAACTTAATTTTGCCACTTTCATGATGAAAAAGGCAGGAAAAGGGTGAACAGTTACCTACACCCGAAGCAAATCCACTGCAGGAGAAGGTGCTGGGTTGTTTTTTTTTTCCCTGATTTTCTTCCCTGGATTAGAAACCATCTTGTTTGCTGCTGACGTGTGTGCGTGGACCCGGGGGAGCAGGGGCAGCACAAATCCGGAGTGCCAGATGTTGGAGGAGCTCTCGTCCTGGCAAAGCTCCTCCTGATGGTGCTGGGGGACGTACAGAGGGCGAAGGGTCTGGGCTTTTGTGCCTGGTGGGGATAAAACATCATCCAAACGTCGCCTCCCAGGATTTCTGGGACGGGGCAGGACGGCGGCAGTGCTGCCAAGCGCTGGGAGGGATTTTATCCCATTTGGGCCGTTCCGAAATGAGTCTTAGCGTGCAGTGAGGAAACGAATGGATCCAGCAGCATCTTGGACGGGCTGGGGGCTGACAAAGTCCCTGCCCGTGGAACAGGCCCTGGTGCAGAGCTCCGGAGGAGCTGGTGCAGGAGTTTGGTCCGACACCGTCCCCGCTTGCTCCCGGCAGCCTTGGGGGTGCTGGGGTCGCTCCTTCCCGCTCTCCCTTTCCTTGGGATGCCGTGCTCTGCTCCGATAGCCACGGAGCTTTTCCTAGAATTCAAAGGAACGAGGAAAAGGGGTGTTTACAGTGTCCTCGGCCGTTTCTGTCCCCTTTGATGTCTGAGGGCGCCGGGGCTGGCCGGAGCCTTCGCTTGGCCAGCGCAGTCCGTGTGAAACGTGCCCTGCACGGGGCTCTGCACGGGGCCCTCCCGCCCAGCCCGAGCCGGGAAGAGGAGTTTGCCTTTCCTGGGGGGACTTGGATCCTTTTTGGTCTCCCTGATGGCTGTAGAGCCGTGTCCCGCAGCTCCCCGTGTCCCGCAGCTCCCCGTGTCACCAGCTCCCCGTGTCACCAGCTCTCTGTGTCACCAGCTCCCCGTGTCACCAGCTCTCTGTGTCACCAGCTCCCCGTGTCCCTGCAGCCTGCCTTGCTCCCATCATCCTGCAAATCCAGAGGTTTTCCTGTCTCCTTCCCAGCTCCTTGGCAGTCTCCTGCCTCCCGCTGTGTCCTCACTTTGGGTGGTTCCAGCAGTGTCCTGCACCTCAGGGGGCAGAAATCCCTTCTGCTGCTTTTCTTCGCAGCTGGGTGTTTCCCCCAGGCATTTACAGGTGTCTTACACCCTCCTTTCCCCCTTTTTCCCCTTGTTTTTTTTGGGAAATCCCTCGGAGCACCGTGTGGGCTGACCCTCCAAACGCTGACTTGCAGGACAAGGCTGCTGGGTGCTCTTCCTGCAGCTTTGCAGCTGGAAAAAGCAAGGATTGCGATTCCTAGGAGGCACTTTCAGTGCTCTGCACTTTTATATCCCGTCTAAGGAGCAGCTCCAGGGCGAGGAGCCGCTGCCTTTGCTCCCCCGGGTCCCGGGGCCGGGTGGAGCTGCCGAGGAGTGATGGCTCAGCAGCTTCGGAAAAGCCAGGCTGTGATTCACTGGGATAGGACACGGGGAGGCTGGGCAGGAAGTCGGGATGCAAGGCCAGTATTCCACGTTTCCCCTCGGTTTAGGGAACTTCCTCTCGATTGCTGAAGTCACTGGAAGTGTGTGAGGGGAGATCATTGCTGGGAGAGAGGAGCTGTTGCTGCTGCCTTACGTGTTTGTGTTTTCTCTGGAGCTTGACCCAATTCCATGATTTTTTTCCCCCATCTGAATAGAAATTGTGTCTGGTTTGGTTCAGAGCATGTGAGAAATAATAACAGGAGAAAATAGGATGCAAGTGGCTGCTGGGAGGTGCCCCCATCCCTCCAGCAAGAGCATTCCAATACTCCTATGGAAACCTCCATCCTTTGGGATGAGTCTGCTCCGGGGGCAGGGTCGTGCCCTTCGGCCCCGTCTGTGTCCCGCTGGAAAAGGCAGCTGGGAGAAGGCCCAGACGAGCAGGGAGCCTGGTGACCGTGGGTCCCAGCCAGGGTTTGAGTGCTGCCCTGGCTCAGCCCAGGAGAGCAGGAATTCCCGGAGCCGGGAAGGAGCGGCTGCGCTGCGGAGCATCCTCCGAGTGCCCCGGGCCGGCCCCGCGCTGCCGCCGCCCCCGCTGGTGCTGCTGAAATGCCGGGTTCGCCTTTAATTCCCGCTGTCCTCATTCCCGCAGCCCATCCGCGGGATGGAGATGAGTCACCCGATCGCCGAGGAGGAGGAGGAGGAGGAGGAGGAGGGCTGGCAGGTGGCTCCTGGAAAGCCGCCTGTGCATCTCTTCCCTGCGGTTTCCATAGGATAAGATTACGGCCCGAGGTCACTGGGAAGCCTTTCCTCCTCGGCGGAGGGAAGGGAAGGAGCTGTTCATTGTTCTGGGCTGACCTTCCTGCTCCAGATCAAGGAATTCCTGTGGCGCTGCCGGGAGGGGAGGGGAGAGATCCCGGTCTCAGCTGCTGAGGGGGTGGGAGCTCGGGGTGTTCCGAGGCACGTTTTCCCCGCGCACGTGTCTGGAGGCAGCCGAGCACCTCGAGTGCCTTGGCACGAGTGTGTTCCAAGCCAGCGATTCCATGATTCCATCGTGGAGCTCATCCCTGGCGCTTGGGTGCGAGGCTCGGCCAGGAGCTGGGCTGTCGTGAAAGATGGGAATGGGAAAAGCACAGGGAAGGAGCTGCAGGAGAAGGCTGGGAGTTGGATTTCAGAGTGGAAAATGCTCCCGGGAGCTGTTTCTCGGGGAGGTCAGACAATGGAGGGGCCGGAGGAGTATCCAGGTTCCCCAGCCAGGTCGGATCCATAGGGATGGTGCTGGGAGCCAGCAGCAGGGTGTGCTCGGAGGGGCTGGAGCCTGAGAGCTCCGGCTGCTGTTCCTCCTCCTCTGGTTTGCTGGGAGGAGATGTGAAAAATCTCAGGATCACGGAGTGGTTTGGGTTGGATAGGACCTGGAAGATCATGGAATCCCACCCTGCCATGGGCAGGGACACCTCGAACTGTCCCCAGCTGCTCCAAGCTCCATCCAGCCTGGCCTTGGACACTTCCAGAGATGGAGCAGCCATTGGGAATGTGCCTCCCTCTTCCAAGGCTGGGGGTAATTGTTCCTCCCCTGCTCCGCACGATAAGCACTGGGATCTGTTTTCTCCTCAAAGTAGGTCAGGAGTTGCTCAGATCAGAGCGTGCCGTGGGTGTGCCCAGCTCGCCCCAGCCCGGGCTGCCTGCTGCCTCTGGGGAGGGCATCCCTGCCAGGAGCCCCTCGGAGCTGGGATCCCGGGATGGGCTCAGCCCCTCGGAGCTGGGATCCCGGGATGGGCTCAGCCTCTCAGAGCTGGGATCCCGGGATGGGCTCAGCCCCTCGGAGCTGGGATCCTGGGATGGGCTCAGCCCCTCGGAGCTGGGATCCCGGGAAGGCCCGGGACACCTCCCAGGACCAGCTGGTTCTGCAGGGAGCCTCCGTGGCAGCAGAGCCGTGTGGGGCACTCCAGGAGAGGCCCCAGGCTTTTCCAGGTGCTGCAGCTGGACTGGTGTGTTTTTCCAGGAGGTTCTGGGGACTCTGCAGCCCTGCCACTGCCAAGCCCCCCTGGCTCCAACGCGCACACAGGGCTGGGAAGGGTCGCGCTGGCTCCGTGGGATGCAGCGCTGGGGTGATGGGGATGACCCAAAATGAAGCTGAGTGCCAGGGAGTCGCGCCCTGCTGAGCTGGGGAGGTGGTGGCAGCTCTGTTTAGGTTTTAGGGAGCATCCCACAGATCTGTGCCGCTGGGCACGGCTGAAACTGGGCACCAGCAGTCCCAGTTAACCCTGGCTTTCCTTAACTCCTTCTCCTCCGTGTCTGTGCTGAGCTGTGGGGGGTTCAAAACATTCCCACCCCTTTTTCCATGGGTTTGCGGGCTGGCCTTTCCCCCTGGGCTGGGATGAACGGAGCCAGGGCAGAGCTGCTCCTCTGTTTGCTGGCCTGTGGGTTTGTTTTTGTATTTCTTGAGGGGAACTTGCTGTTGGGAGGGTGGGGGGGTGGAAGAGGAAGGCTTTGATACCCCAGAGTCTGCAGGAATAAGGTTTTCAGCCGACTGTAGGGAACTGTTTTGATTGCAAGGATGGCAAATGTTTGATGTGTTATAAATAGGGCTGACTGCGATGGAAAAAAGAAAGCGAGTTTAAAAAAAAAATCCCTGATTTTTGGGTTTCTCTTGGTGTGTTTTGCTTGTTTGAGGCTGAGGGAATTAGGGATAATTTTCCATTTTAAAATATTTAAAGGCTGGAGAGCAAACTGTCAAAATGAGGTCTGTGAAATCCCATGGGGAAGCTGGTGATTAGCAGAAAATAACACGGACTTAGGCTCCCTCCTCCACGGGCTGGGACCTTCGGGGTGGATGTGCTGGAATCTGCCCTTCTCCAGCTTTCCAGGAGCTCCTCAGCTGGGGGAGTTTGGCTGCTGGCACCTTCCCAAGTTTATTAGGGATTTTGCTGATGGTGCAGCCCAAAAATCAGCTTTTTTTTTTTTTCCCCCCACATCTGTCCCACCTCTGCCTGTAGCAGCCTCTGGAATGATGCAGGAATTCCCCAGCTCTGCTCAGGGAGCAGCTTCACCCACTGCTGCCACAGCCTCTCCTGATCCTCTGCGCTCCTGAACTCATCCCAGCCACGCTCCCGGGAGCCGGGAGCAGCATTCCCGTGCTCCTTTCCCAGTCTGGCTTCCAGGGGAATCCCTGTGCATCCCTCCTTCCCCCCTCTGTGCTCACACACCGTTCGTGCCTCTCCCCTGGCCACCCTTGCTCCCCACGGGCTCTCTCCAACCACGGCTCTTTCATTCCCCAAGAGCTTCCCCCACGGCGGGGTTGGGCACAGGGGGAGCCCGGGGTTGTTCCCATTCCCACGCCCCTGCCAAGGAATCTGCAGGAATCCCCCGTGAGCTCTAAAATGGAGCTGTGGAGCGTGGCTGGAGCAGCCTGGGGTGGAGAGGGGCCATGTCCAGTCCCTGTGGATGAGCTCTCCCGAGGATGACCCCGGCTGGATGCCGAGCTCCCGGGAATGCTCCCGGCACCCCAGGAATCCAGGGCACCTCCCTGCACTCTGATCTCGGGTCAGAGCTATCTGGGGCAGACCTGAGCTGTGTCCCTCTGGTTAGACACGGGTGGAAGTGAGGGATGGATTCCTGGCTCCGTGGCTGGCGTGCCCAGGCTGCCTCAGCCCTCACCCCCTCGTGTTTGCCTGCGGGTGGAATTCCAGGTGAAATGCCAGGTGAAATGCCAGCTGAGCTGCCAGGAGCAGCTGACTGGGAGCAGATTGGATCTGCCCGGGCTGTGCCGCCTGGCTGCAGCGCCCTGTGCCAATATTTGCTCTGGGAAGTGCTTGGCCGAAGGCTCCGGCTGCTCCCAGGGTGAACCCCTTGGATATGTCCAGAAACCAGAGAGGCCGGACTTGCTCTGCTCCTTCACTCCCAGGGAATGTTTGGTTTGGTTTGGTTTGGTTTGGTTTGGTTTGGTTTGGTTTGGTTTGGTTTGGTTTGGTTTGGTTTGGTTTTTAACCATTTCCATGTCTGCTCGTGCCGTCCCTTCCCAGCCTCCAGGCCTGGCTTCAGGAGAGGTTTGATCCCAGCCAGGGAACAGGGATGTATCCCAAGCCTTCTCCTGGCTGCTCAAGAAATAAAAATGCAGAAGAATTGTCAGCACATCCTCCAGAAAGCCCCATGGCTGCATCCTGGGGGAAGGGCTGCTGGAATCTGCAGCGCCAGCATTCCTCCAACTGCCTTCCAGTTCCCTTAAGCCGAGCGATGTATGGACAAACCCTTCCTTCCTTCCTTCCTTCCATGGATGGATCTTTCCTCCCTCCCTCCCTCCCTCCCAGCAAAGAGTGAGATCCTGGCGAGCTCAGTGCTTCCCAGAGGAAGGCAGGCACCCCGTTCCCGTCCTTCCCAGGCCCTTTGGAGCAGCACGATGGGATGCACAATGTGGCACTTTGGGAATCCGGCTCCCGATCGCGTCGTGAGGCTCCAGGTTAAACGAGGAGCCGGTCACGGCTCCTCCTGGCTCGGGTCTGGGGGGTCTGCGTTGGTCTGTCTCCATTCCTGAGGGATTTGGGAGCGTGGGGATGTGGGCATGGAGTCCCTCCTCCTTCCCTCCCGTGCTGACGCCTCCCAGTTTAATTAGAGCCAGCAGGGAGAGAACCTCAATCTCATTATTCCCTCCCAGCAGGGCAGCAGCAGCATTTCTTGGACGTCAAAAGGAGGATTAAATTAGTCTGGAAATGAGGGGGTTTTGCCTCCTTCTCTTCTCCGGGCTCTCCGGAGGGTGCAGAGCCTCCGGAATCGCTGTGGTGATGGATTCTGCCAGCCTGGCACACGGGCCCCTGGAGCAGAGTCCTGTCAGGGGTTATTTACAGCTTCCCAGGCCCCAAATCCGGGGAGAAAAGTGGGCATGGAACTGCTTGGGATGAGTGCACCCTTGCCAGGTGTGTTGGGGAGCAGGGCAGGCCTCCGCAGGTGCGACCTTGGCAGATGGGATCCTGTTCTGGGTTCCTGTGGGGTTCTTGGCAGGGGACAGGGGGTGGCAGCTGGGGAAGAGCTGTGCCCTGCTGAGCTTGTCCTGGCAGGCCTGGCAGCGGCTTCCTGGGATTCCTTCCAGGCTCGAGAGGAAAGCGTGCCTGCCCAGCTCGGGGCTGGGGTGTGTGCTGGCACCCCAGGCGTGGAGCAGGCGTCCAGGGAAAGCAGGGAATCACACTCGGATGGGTTCTCCATCTGCAGGCAGCTGGGGGTGAGGATATCCCTTGGAGCCGCTTCCGAGGGCTGGCCGGACGTGGTGTGGCAGGGAGCAGGGAATGGGGAGCAGGGAGCAGGGAATGGGGAGCAGGGAATGGGGAGCAGGGAATGGGGAGCAGGGAATGGGGAGCAGGGAATGGGGAGCAGGGAATGGGGAGCAGGGAATGGGGAGCAGGGAATGGGGAGCAGGGAATGGGGAGCAGGGAATGGGGAGCAGGGAATGGGGAGCAGGGAATGGGGAGCAGGGAATGGGGAGCAGGGAATGGGGAGCAGGGAATGGGGAGCAGGGAATGGGGAGCAGGGAATGGGGAGCAGGGAATGGGGAGCAGGGAATGGGGAGCAGGGAATGGGGAGCAGGGAATGGGGAGCAGGGAATGGGGAGCAGGGAATGGGGAGCAGGGAATGGGGAGCAGGGAATGGGGAGCAGGGAATGGGGAGCAGGGAATGGGGAGCAGGGAATGGGGAGCAGGGAATGGGGAGCAGGGAATGGGGAGCAGGGAATGGGGAGCAGGGAATGGGGAGCAGGGAATGGGGAGCAGGGAATGGGGAGCAGGGAATGGGGAGCAGGGAATGGGGAGCAGGGAATGGGGAGCAGGGAATGGGGAGCAGGGAATGGGGAGCAGGGAATGGGGAGCAGGGAATGGGGAGCAGGGAATGGGGAGCAGGGAATGGGGAGCAGGGAATGGGGAGCAGGGAGCAGGGACTGGCCATCCTGGAGATGGAGAGTGAAAAAGCAGGAGAGTGAAACCCAGAGCTGGGGGAACCAGGAGAGCTTTCCTTGCTTTCCTGTCTCCCTTTCCTCACTCTTTTTCCCTTCCCAGTGTGGCTGGTGTGATGTCTCTGAACCTGGATAATTCCCTAAAGGGATCCCTCCCCCTCTTCCTCAAAAAACATCCAGCCCCATTTTGTATCCCCATGGGAGCAGGAGTGTTCCAGAGGAAGAAAGCCTCGATAAAAATCAAATATTTGATGTTGGAGTAAACAAACCCGATTGTTCCTTCAGATCTGGAGTTTTCAGTACAAACAGGAGGAATCCTGGCGGTGCCCCGGGGCAGGTGGGAGCCAGTGCCAGGTTTCCCAGACCACTTTGGGTGTCTGCATGGGGAATTTGCTGCTGTTTGGGGCAAAGTAATCACTAATTGCTCTCCACACCTCCCTGACAGGAGGTGGGGGGGTCGGGTTCTGCTCCCAGAAAACAACAGGACAAGAGGAAAAGGCCTCAAGTTGCACCAGGGAAGGTTTAGATTGGAAATCGGGGAAAATTTGTTCTTGGAAAGGCTGGCCAGGCATTGGCACAGCTGCCCAGAGCAGTGGTGGAGCCCCCATCCCTGGGGGGGTCCAAACAACGCGTGGATGTGGCACCTGGGGACATGGGTTAGGGGTGAACGTGGTCAGACCCAATGACCTTGGAGGTCTTTTCCAGCCTCAACGATTCCAGCTTTGGCCAGTTCCCACGTCCTGCATCCCCAGGCACTGCTGCTTCCCCCAGCACCCCGGCACGGGCTGGGAAGGGAACATTCCCCTGTTTGGGCTGAGGGAAGGACGCTCTGGGGTGGGTTATTGAGGGATTTACTGTCCTCGGGCAGGTAACGGTGTGGCTTAGGGAATGGGGGCTGTGCTTGGACCGAGGGATCCCAGCAGGAAGCTGGTGAGGCCTCCCAAAAATGGCCCAAATGAGGCCTGACTTCCCAGCTTGTCAAACATCTCCTCTGACAAAGAATTCCAACCCCTCGTCCCGGATCCCGAGCTGCTCCCGCAGTTCCCCTCGGAGCGGTGGCTCTGCTGTTCCCGTGCTGGCTGCCGGGAGCTGAGCGTGTTCATTCCCTGTTTACTTGGATTTTGCCGTGTGTGAAACTGAGTCCTTGGCTCCAAATGGAGCTGAGAGACGCTTGTGCTGCTTGTGTTTTCCAGCAGGCGTTGGAGTTGGAGCCGTGGGCTGGGATTTAAGGAGCTGTGGAGCTCCCGGGGGGTGGGGAACGTCCTGGCTGAGCCGTGCTGTGGGTGCTCGGGGATGTTTGGGGCTTTGGTGGGGTCTTTTTGAGGGGCTTTGGGCTGTTCCTGCCGCCTCCTTTCTCCTGCAGGTGCTGCGTGGACCATCCCTGTTCCCTCTCGCTGGGAACTGCTCCGTGAGGTGGAAGGATTCGGTCAGTGCCTGATCTCCTCCCTTGTCCTTTCCCCACAGCTGGTCAGCGAGAAGGTCGGAGGGGCCGAAGGGACCAAGTTAGACGATGACTTCAAGGAGATGGAAAAGGTGAGCGGGGAACCAGAGGAACCCCCAAAATCTCCCCGTGGCTCCCGTGGGATTGGCTGAATCCCTGAGCTGATCCTCACGGGGCTCTCGTCTCTCCTGCAGAAAGTGGACCTGACCAGCAAGGCCGTCACAGAAGTACTGACCAGAACCATAGAGTACCTCCAGCCCAACCCAGGTGAGGGCCTGGACCTGCCCTGTGCCCTTCCCAGGGAAACAGGGAGATGGGCAGGGAGACCAGGGAGATCCCTTTTGCTCCAGGTCTGGATCAGGTGGAGATCCGGGTGCTCCTCTTGCCCTGAATCCAGGCTGTTGAGCAGGGAAAGAGCAGATGCAGCCTTTGCCTCAGAGCCAGAGAGGCCCTAAGGGGACTCGTTTTTCTTGGAATGTCCCGGAGAAGTGCTGTTTCTGGGCTGGGAAGGGTGGCTGGCTCTGTCAGCCCCGCATCCTTCCAGCCAGCTGCTCCAGAGAGCACTCCAGGGACCCTGGGAGGGCTGGGGAAACTCCTTTGGCCTTCCTTGGCCGAGCTGTGGGGAACTATTTTTGCTTTTGTCTTGGAAAAGAACCTTTTTTCACAGCGAGGGATATTCCTGGGGGATGGAGACAATGGAGCCTCTTGGCTTTGGGTGTAGCAGGGGGGAAATAAAACCCAGTTGGCAGCAGCCGAGGGGTGCAGAGAGCGCAGAGGCAGCCGGGGCTGGGGCTGAGGCCTTTGTGTGGCAGCTTCCAGAGCCAAGCTCACCATGCTCAACACGATGTCCAAGATCCGCGGGCAGGTGAAGAACCCCGGCTACCCCCAGTCCGAGGGGCTGCTGGGGGAGTGCATGATCCGCTACGGGAAGGAGCTGGGAGAGGATTCCAACTTCGGTGAGTGACCCCCGGGCTGGTGGGGGGGAGCTGGGGAGGCCCTGATTCACCTGCAGGGTGGCACTCTCCATTCTGGGAGGGGTCGGGTGAACTTCGTGGCACCCAGCGGTTGGGGAGAGCTCAAAAGAGATTCAGAGGCTTCCAGAGTGAGCAGATTCAAAGGGAGAGAGAGGAGGTTTAGATGGGATATTGGAAAAAATTGCTGCCCATGAGGGTGGGGAGGCCCTGGCACAGGATGCCCAGAGCAGCTGTGGCTGCCCCTGGATCCCTGGCAGTGCCCAAGGCCAGGCTGGACGGGGTTTGGAGCAGCCTGGGGCAGTGGAAGCTGTCCCTGCCCTGGCAGGGGTGGCACTGGATGGGCTTTAAGGTCCTTCTATCCCAAACCATTCCATTGTTCTGTGATCCCAGGTATCCTGCATCCCCATCCATGGCAAACCCACTTTCTTATCAAACCCTGAGATAAATTTGCATGTAAAATAAAAACTTCCCTCTAAACTGAGCGGCGAAGCGGGAACGGGGCGGAGCAGCACTGGGAGCTTCACACAGCTCTTCAGGATCCCTTCCAGCCCGAACCTCGCTGTGATTCCATAGGGAAGCTGAAGCCAAGAAATCTTCTGGCGTGGCTGTTCCTCGTAGCCACGTGTGACTGGCAGGGAGGAGGGGGTGAAGCCTTTGGTGACATCAGTTTTAATCCCCTGGAACCTCGGCCAGCGCACGTGACAGCGCCGGGGCAGCACAGCTGGCTCTGCCAGGGCAGGGAGGAGCTGCCTTGCCTCAGGAAAATTAGAAACCTCTGGCTGCTTTTGGGGCTGACAGAGGGTTTTGGAGATCCTTCCTGGCCAGCTCTGAGCTCTGCATCAGTCCTGGCTCACAGGGACCAAGGAGAGCAAAGGAAGGAAGCTTTTAGGAGCACACAGCAAACTTTATTTCCTTAATGGGCCTCCTTAAAGCAGCATTGAGGACTCCATCCCTCCCTCCCAGCTTATTCAGAGTTATTACAATTGAAGTAACACTTCTGCTGTATTGATTTTTCCAGCTGGACAGTGGAGAGATGTTTTCCCTTGACCCTCTCTCTCACTCATGTATTTTCCTGTGTTCATGCACTGCTGAAATTGTTGTTTTGCCAAAGCTGCACACGAATAATTTAAGCTCTAAATGTTTCCTCTGCACTAAAAAGCCAGCACTGAATGTGCTTTGCTGGGAGTCTGCCTGGCTGGAGTGGCAGAGTGGCCAGAGCCTTAGGAAAGGCTGGAACTGAACAGGTTTCAGTGAGCGACTCTGAGCCCTGGGAGTGTCCAGGCTGGACGGGGCTTGGAGCACCCTGGGGCAGTGGAAGGTGGGACTGGACGGGCTTTAGGGTCCTTCCAGCCCAAACCATTCTGTGATTGTGGCACACACAATGGCTCGTGCAGCCCCTGGGGCTCCGTTTGATCCCCTTCCCCTGCTCCCCTCCCCGCAGGGGACGCGCTCCTCGACGCCGGCGAGTCCATGAAGCGCTTGGCCGAGGTGAAGGACTCGCTGGACATCGAGGTCAAGCAGAACTTCATTGATCCCCTGCAGAACCTGTGTGACAAGGACCTGAAAGAGATCCAGGTAAACACCCCCGTGGCTCTCCCTCCTCCTCCTGCCCCTGCTTTCTGGGCTCTTGGGCTCTTGGTGCACGGAGCCGCCTGCTCTGGAGTGGTGGGAACTGAGGGCTGGCAGGAGGTCCCTGCACTGTGTGTGTTTTCTCCCTCCAGACTCTCTGGTATTTCCTCCCTGCTCAGCGCTGCTCCTG
Source organism: Oreocharis arfaki (assembly GCA_013398015.1). Lineage (NCBI taxonomy): Eukaryota > Metazoa > Chordata > Aves > Passeriformes > Paramythiidae > Oreocharis > Oreocharis arfaki. Next base: position 18,317 of record VZRR01002887.1, read on the forward strand.
CTGCTCCTGAGCAGCCCAAAAGGCTGGATGCAGGTTGGAATGCTTCTGCATTTGCCATGTTTGATGGAGGGTGCTGTGGGAATACATCCCAACACGCCTTCTGGGCTTGCTCAATTGGGTTCTTAGTGCTCTGAGCTCCCAGGTGGGATAAATTTGGGCTCTGAGCTCCGAGCAAGCTCCCCTCAGGTCTCTACTCAGCATCCCAAGGAGCCCTCCGGGGTCTCACTGGGAAAACAGAGCTCAGCAGCTCCTGTGTGCTGCACACAGACAAGGCCAGGCCTTGTAACAGGATCCATCCCAACCTCCAATTCCCCAGGCGGGACTCCTGAGGGAGTTCCCACTGTCCTGAGTGAAATAACCACCGAGTGCTGCCTCAGTGCCTGTCTGTACCCAATTCCATGGGGCTGCTTTAGGCATCCCTGCCCTAAGATCCAGGAATGCAGTGCCCAGAACCCACATTCCTGCTGTCCAGAGGTCCCTGCAGCTCCTGGGGAGCTGAAAGTAGCAGGACAGCTCTTCAGCTTCCCAAAAGGCTTCTGTGGGGAACGGACCTGGGCTGCTCTGCAGCCTTTTGCTCAGTGGGAATCATTCCCCCATCACACCCTGGAGCCTCTCCCACCTGGAGCAAAGGTGGGAGCCACAGGAGGTCAGGTTTCTGACACCAGTGAATTCAGCCTGTAACTGGAGCTGCCCTCCCAGTCCTCTGGCTTTTCCCTCTTCCCTGTTCTCTCCATCCTCTCCCAGCACCATCTCAAGAAGCTGGAAGGGAGGCGCCTGGACTTCGACTACAAGAAGAAGCGACAGGGCAAGATCCCCGATGAGGAGCTCCGGCAGGCCATGGAGAAGTTTGAGGAATCCAAGGAAGTGGCAGAGACCAGCATGCACAACCTGCTGGAGACAGATGTGAGCGTGGGAGCACAGAGCTGGGGGGTTCCGTGTCCCTGGGGTGGGATCTCCCAAGGGAGGCACTCATTACACACCCGTTTCCACTCCTGTTCTCCCGAGTGTGGTTCTGCTCTGGGAAAACTCAGATGTGAGCGACCTGGCAGGGCTTTCCTTAGCCCCTCATCCAACCCTTGGCCAGAGCAGAGCCTGTGGTGGCACCAAACAGGCTCCTCTCGGGGTGGTGGGGGCAGAGTTTGGGAGGTAACACAGCTGGGAAGGGTTTGGGAAGGCTTTCCCAAGCCTGGAGCGGCGGGAAGCGCGCTCTGTGCTGCACAGGCTCAGCCAGCTGAGCCCTTTGCTGTCTGAAATCCCCGACCTCGCTGGGCTCCCCACTGATGCCAGCCCCGGGACTCCCCAGATCGAGCAGGTGAGCCAGCTGTCCGCCCTGGTGGATGCCCAGCTGGATTACCACCGGCAGGCCGTGCAGATCCTGGACGAGCTCGCCGAGAAGCTCAAGCGCAGGTGAGTCCCAGGGTGCTCCCAGGCAGAGCTCTCGCTGTGGTTCCTGCCTGGGAACCCCCGAGTGCCCCTCGGCATCACAGAACAGATGGGGTCGGAAGGGACCTTGGAGCTCATGGAGCTCATGGAGCTCGTGGAGCTCGTGGAGCAGGGACACCTTCCACTGTCCCAGCCCGCTCCAAGCCCTGGGTTGGGAGGGACCTTCAAAGCCAATTCCTTTGGCTGTTCCAGGTGGGATTTGAATTTAGTTGGGTGTCTGATCCAGCCCAAGTCCTGGCTGAGGAAGGCTCGTCCCTCCTCTCCTTCCTCAGCCTCCCCACTGTGGGGAGGATCTGGCAGTGCTGCCCTGCTGCTCTTCCCTCCTGGGAGAAACTGCGGAGTGGATCCCGTGCCTGCTTTGAATCGGGAGGAGCTGGGAGGATCCTGCCAAGTCTGAGCTTTAAAGCTGCAGCACGAGTGTCCTCTGCTGGCCTGAATTCCTGAGCGTTCCGTAGCAAAACCTGGGATGTGAGGCCCCCTTCTAGGGCAGATCCCAAGCCCTGGGGAAGTCCCAGCTTCCAAAGGCTCCAGCACAGGGACTTGTGCAGATCCCTGTCCCTAGACCACTTCCTCCCCTGTGTAACCACCCGGGAGGACAAACCATGGCCGTGGTGATCTCCTCCTGTTCCATTCCTTGTTGCACTTGATCCACGTTTCCTCTCCCCGTCCCAGGATGAGGGAGGCCTCCTCGCGTCCCAAGCGGGAGTACAAACCCAAGCCCAGGGAGCCGTACGACTTCGGGGACACTGACCAGTCCAACGGGGGCTTCTCCTGCAACCCCACCCCCAAAGTCTCAGGTAACGCTGTCCCAGGTGTTTGCTGGTGCCTCTGGAGCAGCCTCCCAGGGATGGAGGGCGGCTGCTCGGCCCGCACAGGACGTTCCTGGTGTGCTGGATGCTCCTGCTCTGGAAAACGTCAGGAATGCCTCTGGGTCGGGCTGTTTTCTCCTGGGACCCAGGAGCCTTTGTTGTGTTGGCTTTGGGGGTGTGCCAGAGGGTTCTCCAGCCTGGGCCTCTCGCAGTCAGTGCCAGACAGGAAAACTGAAGCCTCTCTCCCTCCCTCCCTCCTTGTTTTCCATCCCGCTGCATCCTTCCTTCCCTCCCTGATCCCGGCGGGTTCCTAACAGCATGTGGGCCCTCCTGTTTCTCCTAACAGATCCCTCCAGGCCCTGCCTGTCCCCATCTCCCGTTCCCGTTGGTTTAAGCATGTCTCTCTTTTGTTTGGAAGCAGCTTCCGCCTCTTTCCGGTCGGACAAGCCGTCCCGGGCCTCCGTCAGGAGTATCCGTGAGTTTCCTCCCTCTGCACTGCTCCGTGTGTGGCCTCCTCTCCCCGTCCCTCCTGGCTGCTCCTCCCTGCTGCTGCTCCTTGGAGCTGCTCATCCCTCCGTGCCGAGCCTGAGCTGAGCCCTGAATTAACCCAGCCCCGCTCCAGTGGGATTTTCCACCCCAAACCCGGGGCCTGGCTCACGCGGAGGAGCCGCAGCAGCTCCCTGCTCCCAGGCACGCCCTGATCTGCAGGGATCAGGTGCCTTCCCAGGAGAGATCAGACACCTCAAGGATTTCCCTGTTCTTACAAGCACCCAGCCTGGATCTCTCCCACTCCTACCCCCATGTCCCTGTGGAATCCTGGAGGGAGGAGGCAGAGCCTCAGCTCTTGGAGTGTGTGGGGTGTGGTCCCAGCTGGGCACGAGGAGCCTCGGAGGGGTTGTGGGGTGATGTGGGGTCCGTGGTTCCTCCTGCAGGACCTTGGGATCCCGGGGCTGGGCTGGGGCTGGGGCTTGGAGCTGTTGTGCTGGGAAGGAGCCTGGAGCAGGGACGTGGTGGTGGGACCAGCCTGGTGATCTGGGGTGTTCCCTCACACCCATCGGTGTCTGGCTGCTGCTCGTGGTGACTTCTGAGGGCTCTTCTCGTGCTGGGCCCTCCCTTGCTGTGGGTCCTGGAATCATGGAATGGTTTGGGTTGGGAGGGACCTTCAAGACCATCTCATTCCACCCCTGCCATGGGCAGGGACACCTTCCATGGTCCCAGAGTGCTCTAAGCCCCATCCAGCCTTGCCTTGGGCACTTCCAGGGATATTCAGCAGCTGGATGTGCTGGCTGCCATTCCTGTGCCCTGGCTGAGCCCCAGCACAGTGGGGAGGGCTGGGGGGTCCTGCAGGCCCTGGTGCTCTCTCAGCTCAGTCCCTTTCCACTGGGATCCTCCCAGCTCCAAAGATGAGTCCCAAAATGTCAGTGCAGAGAGCGAGCAGCAGGAAATCCCCCAGAAGATCCCTTTGCAGCCTGAAGGTGATGCTTAAATCCTGGAGCTGAGCTGGGGGAACGAGGCTTTGGGTTCCTCCGAGTTTTGGGGGGCTGCTCATGGGTTTGAAGCCCCGTGGCCAGGGAGGCAGGGGCTGTCCCGTCCCTCTGTCCTGCTCAGGTGTGGGGTGACCCCTCCAGGGTTCCCCCTCCATGAGGCTACAGGGCAGGTTCTCCCCTCTCCAGAGGGATAACGTGGCTCGTCAGGGGTCACGTCCCAGTTGGAACGTGGGGATCCAGGCAGGAGCAGCACACGGGGTGTTGGAGGCAGGATCTGTGCTGGGGCCGGGGCTGCAGCGGGGTGCCGGAGCGCCTGGAGGGGCGAGGGAAGGGCCGGTGGAAGCAGCCGTGCCGATGCGGGCAGGGTGCAGAGCCCGCGGGGCAGGAGCCGCAGTGCCGGGGCAGGGCTCGGTGCCCGCTGCTGACGCGGCCCCGCTGTCCCCGCAGCCCCCCTGGACCAGCCCTGCTGCAAAGCCCTCTACGACTTCGAGCCCGAGAACGACGGCGAGCTGGGCTTCAAGGAGGGCGACATCATCACCCTGACGAACCAGATCGACGAGAACTGGTACGAGGGGATGATCCACGGCCAGTCCGGCTTCTTCCCGCTCAACTACGTGGAAGTGCTGGTCCCGCTACCTCAGTGAAAGGCGCCGCTCCCGCCCCGAGTGTCCCGAGCTCCATTCCAGCTCCAGCCCCGCCCTCCCCGCGTCACCTCGGGGCCAGGCGCCACCAGGGAACAAACCAGAAGGGTCCCACGGCCCCTTCCCCTCGTGAATTTGGTTATTTTCTTTTTGTTGTTGTTGGGTTATTTTTGTCCTTCTGGTGCTTGAACTTCGGTACTTCGCGCGCCCCAGCCCGGCCGTGCCGCCGGCGCTGCCCGTCCCTCCCTGTCCCCCCCTTTCCTTTGGCTCCAGCGCCCGCATGAGCCGGGTGGGAGAGCCGGGACTGTCCCGGGACACGCGGCCCCGGGGCAGGGGCAGGGCAGCCCCAACCCCCGCCCCAGCACAGCACCCCGGTGCCACGGATCCCCCGCGGGGTCCCAGGGGAGCGGAGCTGCGGCACAGCAACACTACAACCCCCCGAACACTAAGGCAGCCCTGCGGGGCAGGTGCTGAGCCCTGCCTGGCACTCGGAGCCATCCCTGCCCATCCTGGGGGGCAGTGGGGATGTCCCCTGCCCGCCGTTGGCCCCCTCCCCACAGAGCTCGACCCCAAGGCTGCTCCTTCTGCCCATGGTTTTTTCCTGGACCTCAGGCTTTTCCTGCTACAAACTCTCCCAAGTGGGTCACACTTGGAGGATCATCTGGAGGGGGAGGGACCGGGCCAGAGCCCGGGGTGTCCCTGTGGTGGGGCAGAGGCTGTGGCTCCCCTGCCCGGGGCTCTGCACATTCCCCCCTCCCGGGGATCCCTCGGGGCCCGCGGCTGGAGCTCACCTGGGCCCCTCGTGCCTTCCCCGCGCCCCCGCCCTGCCCACGGCCACCCTGCCTGGGGGGCACTGCAGCCCTGTGCCCCTGCATCGGTGGGAAAAGGGATGGTTCATCTCGGCGTCACTTCTGCCACCCCTTATCCCTCAGCTGTCCTTTTCCTGGCCAGGGGCTCGGGATGGGGCCAGGATGGGGCCGCAGGGCAGCGCTCACCTCAGCTCTCGCTCGACCCCGTGGATTTCCTTGCTAGAAAAGTGGGTTCTTCCCCTCCTCGGCCTCGGCCGGGCTCCAGCCCCGCTCCTGAGCCCCAGCTCTGTGCAGGGCTGAGCTGCAGCGTCCCTGTCCCTGCTCCCGATCCCGTTCCTCTGTAAGGGTTTGGTCCGTGCATGTCCCTGTCCGTCTGACCCCGAGCAGTGACCCCGGCCCCGGGGGGGGCCCAGGGCAGCCCCCCCGCTCCCAGCAGGGCAGGGAGCCCCAGGACCGGCGTCCCCTCCCGGTGGGACCAGGGTCACGTCCCGGGGACGCTGCTCCCGCTCAGGTGGATTGAAACGCGTTCTGTCAGCTGGGACACCTCGCTAGGTCTTTTTTTTTTTTCTTTTTTTTTGCAATGGTTTCTCCTGGTTTTTAGGGGAAAAAAAAATGATGGCCCACAATTCTTGACTTGTATCTCTGAATGAAAGTATTAAATGTTTTCTTCTTTCTAACGGCTGCCTGGTGGAATCGAGGATGGTTTGGGTTGGATGGGGCATGGAAGGACATGGAATCCCACCCCTGCCATGGCAGGGACACCTCCCACTGTCCCAGGCTGCTCCAAGCCCCGTCCAACCCGGCCTTGGGCACTGCCAGGGATCCAGGAGCAGCCACAGCTGCTCTGGGCACCCTGTGCCAGGGCCTGCCCACCCTCCCAGGGAGGAATTTCCTCACATATCCCCTCAGCCCGGGCCGTGGCAGGATGTCCTCAAGCCAGCGTGTCCCCAGCCAGCGGAGCCGCCTGTCAGGAACTGCTCTTTAATCAAACTACCACTTCCACAAACCACCGACCCAGAGGCTCCCCCACCAGCACGGCCGCCCTCGGGGCAGGGCGGGGCCGGCGGGGTCGCGGCGCCCTCGGGAGCTCCGGGAGCTGCCCCGCGCCGGGTCCGGCTGAGCCCCGGGGCTGCCGAGCCCCCCGGGCTGCGGGAGGCACCTGGTCCGAGTCGAGGGCCCCGCGCCCTCACCCGCTGAGCTTCAGGAGGCTGAAGATCTGCTCCAGGACGTGGGTGAAGCTCTGGTCTTTGGGGGTGCGGGAGGCCAGGGAGCCCTGGGGGGAACCCCAGTTAATTCCAGCCCAGGGAACTGGTGCCCCGCCGAAGCCCCGTCCCCAGGCAGCCCTTCCCACCTTCAGCTTGTCCAGGTAGGTCTGATCCTGACTCCACAGCTCCTGGAACTTCACCAGGTCGGGGGCCCCCTTATAGAACTCCACCAGCAGCGTCTGGGGGGCACAGAGGGGCTGCAGGGTCTGGGGGTGCCCCAAAGCCAGGCAGGGGGACCCCAAACCTGCAGCACCGAGACCTCAGTGGCCGCGGGGGGGCTGGAGAAGGGACTGTCACCAACACCAGGGCTAAGGGCAGGGCAGGGATGAGTGCTGGGGGCCCCAGCCTGCCCCCAGTGGGCTCGGGGGGTTTGGGGACCCCCAGCCCACGCTCACCATCTCCTGCACGACGTCGTTGGTGAGGAACCCGTCCTGGATGTAGGTCACCTCCACGTCCATGGGGATGCCGTAGTCGTTGGGCCTTTGCTGGGGAGGGGTCACTCCACAGCTCTGGGACCTGAGACCACCCTGGGGGGCACCCGAGGGTGCTGGGCGGGGGGACCCCACCCCAAATCCTCCCCCACTTACCTCTGGCGGCGGCATCACCCAGAAGGGCGCGATTTTGGACTCCATGCCGGGGTTGCCGGGGTAGAAGGGCCCTGCGGGGACAGAGGGGGCTGGCACAGGGGGGTGACAGCGGCCCCGGCCCCCGGAGCCCCGGGCACGTACCGCAGATGAGCCCCAGGCAGGGCTGGAAGCCGTTGCCGCTGCCCTGCAGCTTGAGCTGGTAATCCATCTGCGCGTCGATGTCGTGCAGGGACGGCAGCGCGGGCCCGAAGGGGTGGCTGTGGTACCACCCCACCAGCGACAGCCCCCGCAGGAACAGGCTCTGGCAGATCTGGGGGGGCACAAACCGTGGGCCCGGGCCCCCCCGGGCCCCCCGCCCGCTCCCGAGGCTGGATCGGCCCCTTACCTCCTCCTCCACAGCGCCTGCGGCTTCCGCGTCCCCCAGGCGGGTCCGGCACGGGAAGGCGCGGAGCACGGTCAGCACTGCGGGGACACGGGGCCGGGTGACCCCCGCAGCCCACGGCAGAGCCACCCCCACCCCCCAAACCCCACCTACACTGGGTGTTGGTGTCCCACCGCCCGCCCAGGTACCCCACCACTTCGCTCCGCGTCAGGTGGCTGTGGAAATCCTAAAGGAAAAGGTTAAAATCAACAGTTTAGCCCCAAAACGACGATACCGAGGACACCCTGCTCGCTGCAGGTGTCCCCAGCGCCATCAGCGACGTCCCGGCCTGGGGAGGGGACGCACCAGGAGCAGGAGGACGTTGCTGG